>SDEE01000419.1:0-42852 GCA_004126415.1 Candolleomyces aberdarensis | reverse complement strand
TGCTACCGGGATTTTGGCCGTTTAGTGGCTACTGCACCTGGGAGAACCCCGGAGGCCCGTCTGTCAGACACATACAAGACAAGCCCGGCAGCCGCTGTGTAATATAAAGGGTTCTCATTTCCTGCAGCCCCTGGGGCTAGACTGTTAAACACAGGACTTAAGCAATGTGGGTTGGTATGTATAGTATGGGTGCAACGGACTATGAGCCCTGGCAGGCGTATATGCTTTACGGAGGAGGCGGGGATGACTCGAAAAATCAAAACAACCAGTTCAAAACCAGCGTCATCGACACCATTGTCGCGGAGGTCCAAAACGTTCCTGGTGACGACCGATGTGTCCTTCTCCTCGGATATGAGAAACAGATGACTGCAATGTTCAATGTAAGTTTCGGTCAACGTTGCTGCACGATGCACTGTTGAAAAAACTCAACGCTACAGAATGTCAACCCTGGCCTTGCACGTCGATTCAAAGTGGAAGAAGCATTCAAGTTCGAGAACTTTACAGACGACGAGCTGCTCAAGATTCTAGAGCTGAAGCTGAAGGACCAAGACCTCGGCGCTACAGACCCAGCCAAGAACGTTGCAATCGGCCTTCTCAGCCGGCTACGAAACCGCCCGAACTTTGGGAACGGGGGTGAAGTGGAAAATCTCTTGTCTAAAGCGAAGGAGCAGTGCCTTGCACGGCGATCAAAGCTACCTCCCAATCAAAGGCCCAGAAACATGATTTTCGAACCACAGGACTTCGATAAAGACTTCAACCGAGCCGCCAACGCCCAACAGAATCTAGCCAAACTCTTCGAGGATATTGTTGGACACGAAGAAATCGTCAACAAGCTTGCAGACTATCAGAAGATTGCGCAGAACTGCGTCGAATTGGGTCGTAAGCCTCGAGAGCGAGTTCCCACCAATTTTGTGTTCACTGGTCCTCCTGGTACGTTCCAGCGACGTGAACTCAACTTCTCCTTGCTCACCTAATTTGCACAGGCACGGGCAAGACTGCCATCGCCAGAAAGATGGGCCAAGTTTACTACGACATGGGTGTCCTGGCTTCAGCCGAAGTCATCGAGTGCTCCGCGTCTGACCTTGTTGGGCAATATGTCGGGCAAACCGGTCCAAAGACAAGGAAGATTTTCGAGAAGGCCGTGGGCAAAGTCATATTCATCGACGAGGCATATCGACTTGCAGAAGGGCATTTCGCTCAAGAGGCCGTGGATGAACTGGTCACTCTTCTCACAGACGAAGCCTACAAGGGCAAAATCATCGTGATCCTCGCTGGGTACGACCAAGGCATGAAGCGTCTAATGACAGTCAACACGGGTCTCTCTAGTCGATTCCCTGAATGGATCGCATTCCACAACATGAAACCCAAGGACTGCATCAATATCGTCGTCAAGGAGCTAAAGAAGGAGAAAGTCGTAGTCTTGGGACTCGAGGACGAAGAAAGCCCCGAGTATTCCCAAATGCTGACAGTCATTGCGTTGCTCGTCAACCTCCCGGACTGGGGAAACGCGAGGGACATGATGACCTTGTCAGCCCAGATCGTCCGACAGGCATTACTATCCAAAATTCCGTCCGGGACGTCTTTGCTACTCAGTGGTTCCGACGCAATTGCTTGCGCTCTCGACATGTTGCAGCAGAGACGCGCTCGAGCACAGGTTCAGCCAAAGGTCAAAAAGACATTGGCATTACCTCAGATGCAGAATACACCGACGCCTCCAACACCTCCTTCCACCGGAGTTGGAACCGGAACCAGCGCTCAGCAACCGAATGCTCCGAATGCCCCGCCGCCACCACCACCTGCGTCAAGAGGGAGGGGCAGAGGTGCTGCGCCTCAAGACGCTAGCGCTCCTGGAGGTCGAGGGGGCTTTCAGCAGCAGAGGAGGAATGTAGAACCGGGGCCGCCAGAATCGCTTCGCCGTGCGACACCGGTGGTAGCCAGCCCTGCAGCCTCTTCCCGGGCTCTCACTCCTGCACTCCCGAATGGCCAAAACACTCTCAGCAGGGACCCAGGGGTGTCCGATGAGATATGGGCGCAGTTGCAAGAGGCCCGACGTCGAGCTGAAGAAGAGGATCGACGGAAGAGGGAAGAACTGAATGCTCTACATAAGAAGCTCCAAAAGGCGAAGGGAAAGGTTGAAGCGCAAAGGAGACGGGCAGAGGAGTTGGCTAGACAAGCGGCGCAAGAGCAAGAAGAAGCGCGAAATAAGCAGTTGGAAAACCAAAGGCGACAGGCTGAAGAGAATGAACGTAGGCTGAGAGCCGAGCGTGAACGAATCGCAGAGCTTCAGAGGAGGGCACAACAAGCGGAGAATGAACGGAAGAGAAAGGAGCAGGCAGTCCAGCAGAAGTTGCGTCAGATGGGGGTGTGCGTTGCTGGCTTCCAGTGGATTTCGACGGGGAATGGATATCGCTGTGCTGGGGGGGCCCATTTCGTTTCTTCTCAACAACTTGGAATGTAAATACTTGGACAATGTATGGACAATGTAGAGAACGTGATCTATCGTGTATATTGTTTCCGGCCAACCAAGATGAAAAAATGATCTGAGTGTATGTCATCGTGGACTCAGAAAAGCTGTTCGGCGGTGGGACTTGCTTGGACCGTGACGGCCATTGGCATTATTACCGTGGACTCTGCTCCGTCCTCCATCCCTCCGCAGTTCCACTACAAATCGTCTTGCACTTGCAAACGAGTATTACAGCCCCGTTCTTCCCTTTCCCCAGGTGCACGCCTCGTCACCACTCATTTTGACAGCATTGCTGAAGAACTAGACTATGAGGCCTTGTCTACGAATGCTGAACTCGCAGTAAGCCTCGTCTAACATTCCATCGGAGGCATCCTAAAAGACAACCCAGGTGAATATGTTTGCTGGAGCACTGGTATGACCGTGTCTTCCTTGTTCTCTTTTCTCTTTTAAATCGAATGTCTAGGCTGATATCTCAGAACATACTGTCATATTTCCTATTGACAGCATCGAGGTGAGCATTCTCCATCAAAAGCGACCAGCTCAGCCGATGGAGAATGGATATCGCTGTGCTGGTAGGATCTGTTTGTTTCTTCTGCTCAACTGGGAATGTAAGTACTTGTACGTATTCGGAGAATATGACATCGTATTGAGTTTCCGGCTACCAAAGATAGGAAATTGTTTCGAAGGTATGTCGTCGTGGAAAAGGTACCGCTTTGCGAGTATAGCTCGTCTAATTTTAGACCGAACAGTCATCTCGAGGATGTCTCATGTCTCGGCGGTCATTGTAAGGCATGAAGGAGACGCTCTCCATGTAGTCCAAACACAGCGAGCTGAACGAAGGAAATTCAGGGAGTGTTTACAACTCTGGCCTTTCTTAGATTTCGGAATCTAGACAATCAAGTCAATCCACATTTCTCGCCGAGTGAGAGAGACTTACATCGACTATGACTCGACCTGTTGGCTCTCATTCCGGACGCTGGTCTACCAGCATCCCAAAGATTACCGCAACCTGATCCATGTCCGAGAAAATACGAGACGCTAGAAGCATGGAGCCAATTGGATCCCATGCACGCATGACATCCATCTTGGTTAGAATTGTGACCGCTCTTGTATTGAAAGAGGTCAACGGGGATATGGAATAGTCCTCGCCCAGAGGATAAAGTGCGGGCGCAGGTCTTTGAGGATTATTTCCGTGAGGTAAGAGGCATCCTCTGGGCTCATATCACGGCACAGGTTGCAGATGACTTCTATGCGGCTTTGTCGTGTGTGCTTGGGAAATTGTCCGCGCGCGTCTGAGAATGGAGACTGTGCCGCCAGTTCACTCAAGAGTTCGTCAGCTCTCGTGATGGTCAAAGGCCCAACGTAGCTGTCCTCGTTCTGGAAGAAGTGGTTCGTCTTTTTACAGCCATGTCACACGCACGAGCAGACTTACCGAGTTGATATGCTCCAGTGTAGCACGCACTTCTTGTCCCAAGCATCCGGAGCCTTCAAAATTATCCCATTGCGTGAAAGTACACGTTTCGAGACCATAACATTCGGAGAGCATGTCTATTAGACGTGTTTCTTGCATGTCATATTTACGCTTCGTGTCCTCGTCAGGGAAAACGAGGCGGAAGATCGCTGCAGTCGTTCCGTTGGGGAGGGGATCGAATTTCTGATGAAGCGCGGTCAGCCAACGCTTGAATATCTGTAGAGCAGGGCATTCATCCTGTTTAGCCTTTGGCTGAGTACCGTTCGATGAGCGAGGCTTTATGCGCGATATTTCGCGAAACAAGGAGGATAGGCTTGTGAAACTTGTTTTGAACATGCGGTCGAAGGATTGCAGGCGAGAAAACTCACAACGCGAAAGGCACGCTGTTATGGGGGCTCATTATATCAAAGCCGATGTCTGCACCAGCATAACGAGGGTTATATAGGCTCAGAGGGAGTCATTTGGAGGGCGTGGATAGCGGTTCTTGTCAGGAAGAGACAGAGCGGGAGCGGCGTTATTACCGGGGATAACGGGGTGCGTTGCGTGGGATCGGCGCCCTAGTACTCTGAGAGACTGCTGTTTGCCCATTGTATGCATCTATCAGAAGCTATATAATTTATACATATCCGTATGCCGGGTAGCTACGGGCTCCCTAATCGCTCAGCCGTCCTCTCAGCGCCCTCTCAGCGCGATTCACCGACTTACGATGGAGAGCGAGCAGCGGGCAGGCAGGCTGTCCAGGCTCTTCAAAGCAGGCCTCAATGACAAGAACAAGATCAATGCGGGCAACGCAACCCTCTTCCTCGAAGCGATACTCTCACAGGAGGATCGAGCACATTGTCTTCACCAGCTTTCCTCTCCAGGTGGGGGGGACGCCCTACAAAGCGCAATGCGTTTCACCTTGACCCCCACCTTCTTCAATCAGCACGCCTCTCCCCTCCTACACTACTTTCAACAACCAGAGTTGGCACAGATCAGTAGCGGACAGCTCTTACAATCTGTGCTTTTGAAGATAGTAGACCCGCCTATCTTTTGGGATGCTTTTCAGAAGGCTTTTCTGGACGGTGTCCTCAATCTCGACGGCCAGAAAGCCTTCGGGTGGCTGCTCCTCCAGCTGGTCTCCCTCCCTCTTGACACCTCAGCACCGTACAGAGAGGAATATTTTTTGAATCAGAATCTCCCTCGGTTGTTATCATCCGGTGACATTGATCTGCGAGCGTTGGGTCAGAAGATTAAGCACGCCACGGAAGTGCTCGGAAGCGGCCTCGCCGTTGGCGCAGACGGCTCAGCTCCAGGAGGTCGACACGATAACGACTTTGTTGACTTCAGGAAGATTGCTATTGTTCCGACTCCTGACGAAGTTCAATCCAAAAAAGACCCTTTCATCCGACAAAGTTCATTCCTTCAGGACCCCTCCAATGAATCAGTCCGTGTGGCCAGTCACCTCGACAACCAGTTCAGGCTCCTTCGAGAAGATATGCTTTACGAGCTCAGGGAAGAGTTCAAGCTGGCATGGGGGAGTCGGAAGGGGAGACGTAGCACGAAGGTAGACAATCTTAAGGTCGTTGACCTCTATTTACAGGATAGTCAACCTCGTGGCAGGAATATTCGTCGGACCAAATGCGGGCTCCAGCTTCAGTGCAACGCGGATTTGCCCATATTCAAGGGCGTCGAACCCGGGAAACGCGAAAGCCACATTCAGGGCGAGAAGCGCCTTTTGAAACACCAGTCCCTCGCCTGCCTGCTGTCTGGAAACGAGCCAATTGCATTCGTCACCCTCAACCGCGATACAGCTCTTCTTGCAAAGCCCGATCCCATCATTGTCGTTCAGCTGGAGGGGAATGATGAACTCATCATGAAAACTCTTCGCAAAGTCAAAGCAAGTGCCAACCTCACGATCATCCAAATCGACACGGCCCTATTCGCATACGAATTTGTTTTGAAGGCACTCCAGCAAGCCCGTGGTCTTCCTCTATCCGAGGAACTTTTACTGTGGAAACCCAACAATATTCCTCAGGAGGTTGAAACTCACGAACAGGCAATTCCGGTTGTGAATGCCCTTCGTGCAGACCCTTACTGTGACCTGAAACCCCTTCTACAAACAAAGGATCGCATCAAGCTGGACACATCCCAATCAAGATCGCTACTTGCTGGCTTAGTGCGAAGAGTTTCTCTTATTCAAGGACCCCCTGGTGAGTCATAAACTAATGCAGTCGCCCATAAGCTCGAAGCTGACAGAATGAGTGTAAACCAAAGGTACTGGAAAATCATTCATCGGCGCACTTATGGCGAAAGCCATCCATGACTACACAAATCAGACCATACTAGTGGTTTGTTTCACGAATCATGCACTTGACGACATCCTAACCAGCTTGCTGGACATCGGAATCCCAGCCTCCAACATGGTTCGACTTGGTTTTAAGTCGACACCGAGAACTGAGCCTCTCTTGCTCCAGCGACAAAGCAACTCAGCATCTCACCGTGAATGGCAAGCAATTAAAAAGGCGGAGATGATGCTCGACGATCTTGATGAGAAACTTACCTCGATGTTCACCGAGTACATGACGAAGGGTTTCTCACCTGCCGACGTCCTCGAGTACTTGGAATTCGAAGCCACCGACTACTTCCTTGCCTTTACTGTTCCCGAAAACAAAGACGGTATGCAGACCGTTGGGAGCAAAGGTCGCGCCGTCGATAGGACGTATCTTGTCGAGAGATGGCTGAAGGGATGGGACGCTGGCAGCTTTTCCTCATCCGAAAATGTCCAGTTGGGTTCCAACATATGGAATATGAACTCAGCTACAAGGAAAGCAAAGTATCAAGAATGGTATGACACCCTCGAAATGGAACGAGTCCAAGACTTGTGCGTCACCATCAAGTCCTATAATCAACATTTCGAGGACCGAGAGCAAGCGATTGCATCCAAAAACATCGGCCTGCTTAGAGAGAAGAGAATCATTGGCTGCACGACGAATGCTGCTGCTAAGTACGGGTTTTCCATTCAGGCCGCGTCTCCCAACGTCGTGCTGGTTGAGGAAGCCGGCGAAATCTTGGAAAGTCACATTCTTACCGCACTCGGTCCAAATCTGTCCCAACTTATCCTTATAGGTGATCACAAGTACGTTCATCTACTCGATAATTTGAGGTATCTTCGGTTTTTAATTCAGGTCTCTCCTAGGCAACTTCGACCAAAAGTCAACAACTACGAGCTTACTGTCGAGAAAGGCAAGGGGTACAACCTCAATTGCTCCCTATTCGAGCGATTGATTCTATCCGGCTACCCTCACCAGACCTTGAAGAAACAACACCGCATGAGACCTGAGATATCTGATCTCATCCGACAACTCACGTACCCCGAACTTCGCGATGCACACCAAACACAAAATCGTCCAAACATCGCCGGGGTCCAGGACAACATCGTTTTCATCAGTCACGCCCAACCCGAAGAAATTCATGATCAAATCTCCGATAAAAAGGATATGGCATCCACAACGTCCAAACAGAACCCCTTTGAAGTTGAAATGGTCCTCAAAATCGTGAAATTCCTCGGTCAACAAGGGTACGGAACCGACGACCTCGCTGTCCTAACACCGTATCTCGGACAGCTCCATCGTCTCCGTGATGCACTGCAGAAGGAGAACGACCCCCTTTTGAACGATCTCGACTCCTACGAGTTGGTCAGGGCAGGCTTACTGAGTCCGGCTATTGCCAAAGAAAACAAGAAGCCTATCCGCCTCTCTACCGTTGGTACAGTCGTTTCTCCCTTGTCTTTCGATCTACTAGTCTGACATTTCCGGAACAGACAACTATCAGGGAGAGGAGAGCAACATCATCATCATTTCACTCACAAGAAGCAACCCCAGAAATGACATTGGATTCATGTTCTCCCCAGAGCGTCTAAACGTACTCCTTTCTCGTGCACGCAACGGCCTCATCATGATAGGCGACTCCAGCACTTTCAAGAATTCGCGCAACGGGGGAAGACTGTGGACGAAGCTGTTCAGAATGCTCACGGAAGGAAGGCACATCTATGAAGGCCTTCCTGTGTACTGCCCCCGACACCCCGATCGAAAACAAATCCTTTGCAAGGCCGAAGATTTCGATGAGAAATGCCCAGACGGAGGTTGCATCGAACCTTGGTATGACCTCTTGTCCTTAATTCTTCAACAATGAGTTGACCCTTTCTCAGCGGTGCAATTCTCAAGTGCCAGGTGCACAAATGCACCGACAAATGCCATAATATTGCCGACCATAGCAAGATCCGGTGCGAGGAAGTTATCAGCGAGAAATGTCGAAGGAGCCATCGGCGGACACGAAAATGCTATGAACCGCCAGCTCCCGGCACGTGTACAGCATGCCACCGCGAGGACAAACTTGCGAGACAGAAGCAGCTGGCTGATTTGAAGGAAAAAGAGCGCAAAGAGGCGGCCGAACGGAAGCATTTGCAGGAGTTGGCAATAATCGACGCAGAAATCGAGGAGGAGCAGCGTCAGAAGAAAATTGCAAGGGAAGAGGGGGAAAGGGCTCAGGCCATACGCCAGAGGAGAGCAGATCTGGCTGCAGCGCGACGAGCGGACGTCCCAGTTGGCTCCATGTCCACGCCCCGAAATGTCGAATCACCTCAGACCGAGCCACCACAGAAACCAACGTCTGGAATACTGGACATGCTCACTAGCTTCGCCTCGGGTATCTACAACAACACAAGTCCCCAAGCTCCACCCGTGCCCTCTGGTGGCAATCAACCTCCTCTTGCGTCTACACAGTTCAAAAGGAAAGCACCCTCTCCTTCAGAATCGGAATGGCTGCGACAAAAGTCGGCGGAAGGAGCGTTCAGCCCTCCTATTGACGAAGTAATGGCGATGGTTGGTCTGGAATCCGTGAAATACCAAATCCTCGCCACCAAAGCGAAGATCAACACTTGCAAGAGGCAAAACAGTTCTTTGGCCAAAGAACGATTCAACATCAGCTTCCTCGGGAACCCCGGCACAGGTATGTTTCTTATTTCTCTATCTTCAGCCCTCCGCAAGACCTTACTGCGACGCGATTTGACAGGTAAAACTACCGTTGCTAGACATTATTCCACATTCCTATCGTCGGTTGGCGTCATTCCCGGAGAAAAGTTCGTCGAGACCACTGGCTCAAGGCTCGGTTATGAAGGAGTCCAAGGGGCGGAGAAAATGCTCAAGAAGGTCCTTAAAGCCGGCGGAGGGACCATCTTCATCGACGAGGCGTATCAGCTGACAAACGGCAACAACACCTCTGGTCCTCAGGTCCTCGACTTTCTCCTCACCGAGATGGAAAACAATGTTGGTAAAATTGTCTTCATCGTCGCGGGATATAACAAGGAAATGGAAACCTTCTTCGAACACAATCCTGGCCTGCAAAGTCGCGTTCCATACAAGATCAAATTTGGCGACTACAGCGACGAAGAGCTCATGGACATGTTCGAAAACTTGATTCTCAGTACATACAGCTACCAGATGCAGGTTGAGGACGGATACCGAGGCTTGTATAGTCGGGTTGCTATTCGCAGACTCGGTCGTCGACGAAGCGCACCTGGCTTCGGAAATGCCAGAGACCTCCAGATATTCTTCGCCAAAGTGCGAGAGCGACAAGCTAAACGTCTTAGCGAATTGCGAAGGGACGGAAAACGGCCCAATGACTTTTTGCTCACCAAAGAGGATCTTATTGGACCGGACCCATCGATTGCCATCAAGAAAAGCAAAGCATGGGGGAAGCTTCAGGGTATGATCGGGTTGCAGTCCGTCAAGGAAACTGTCAGCAACATCGTCGACTCGATTCAAGAGAATTATCAGCGAGAGCTCGACGAGGTGAAGCCACTGGCCTTTTCTCTGAACCGTGTCTTTTTGGGACCACCTGGAACTGGGAAGACGACTGTCGCCGGGCATTACGGACAGATCTTAGCGGACCTGGGCTTGTTGAGCAAAGGAGAAGGTGATCTATTCTTTGTTTCGAATGGGTATCCGGACACTCAAATCTTGCCCGACAGTCGTGGTCAAAAACCCAGCCGATTTCGTAGGCGCAGTACTCGGCGAGTCTGAGAAGAAGACTAAGGGAATTCTAAGCAACAGTATTGGAAAGGTGCTGGTGATTGATGAGGTACGATTATTGAAAATTTTCATTACCTTTATGCTAATCAGTAAACCACTACAGGCGTATATGCTCTACGGAGGAGGCGGGGATGACTCGAAAGATCAAAACAACCAGTTCAAAACCAGCATCATCGACACCATTGTCGCGGAGGTCCAAAACGTTCCCGGTGACGATCAATGCGTTCTTCTCCTCGGATACGAGAAACAGATGACTGCGATGTTCTATGTAAGTTTCGGTCAACATCGCTGCACGATGCGTCGTTAAGAAAAATTCAATCTACAGAATGTCAATCCTGGCCTTGCGCGTCGATTCAAAGTGGAAGAAGCATTCAAGTTTGAGAACTTTACCGACGACGAACTGCTCCAAATTCTAGAGCTGAAGCTGAAAGACCAGGACCTCGGCGCTACAGACCCAGCTAAGAAGGTTGCCATTGGCCTTCTCAGCCGGCTTCGAAACCGTCCGAACTTTGGGAACGGGGGTGAAGTGGAAAATCTCTTGTCTAAAGCGAAGGAGCAGTGCCTTGCGCGGCGATCAAAGCTACCTCTCAATCAAAGGCCCAGAAACATGATTTTCGAACCACAAGACTTCGATAAAGGCTTTGACCGAGCCGCTAACGCTCAACAAAACCTGGCCAAACTCTTCGAGGATATTGTTGGCCACGAAGGCATCGTCAACAAGCTTGCAGACTATCAGAAGATTGCGCAGAACTGCGTTGAATTGGGTGGTGAGCCTCGAGAGCGAGTTCCCACCAACTTTGTGTTCACTGGTCCTCCTGGTATGTTCTGGCGACATGAATCAAACTTCTTCTTGCTCACCCATTTTGCCCAGGCACAGGCAAGACTACCATCGCCAGAAAGATGGGCCAAGTCTACTACGACATGGGTGTCCTGGCTTCAGCAGAAGTCATCGAGTGCTCCGCGTCTGATCTTGTCGGACAATACGTCGGACACACCGGCCCAAAGACTAGGAAGCTTTTCAAGAAAGCTTTGGGCAAAGTCATATTCATCGACGAGGCGTATCGACTCGCAGAAGGGCATTTCGCCCAAGAGGCCGTGGATGAACTGGTCACTCTTCTCACAGACGAAGCCTACAAGGGCAAAATCATCGTGATCCTCGCTGGGTACGACCAAGATATGAAGCGTCTAATGACAGTCAACACGGGCCTCTCTAGTCGATTTCCCGAATGGATCGCATTCCACAACATGAAACCCAAGGACTGCATCAATATCGTCGTCAAGGAGCTGAAGAAGGAGAAAGTCGTGGTCTTAGAACTCGAGGACGAAGAAAGCCTTGAGTATTACCGAATGTTGTCAGTCATTGAGTCGCTCATCAAACTCCCGGACTGGGGAAATGCGAGGGACATGGTGACCTTGTCGGCCCAGATCGTCCGACAGGCATTACTGTCCAAAATTCCCTCCGGGTCGTCTTTGCTGCTCAGTGGTTCCGACGCAGTTACTTGCGCTCTCGACATGTTGCAGCAGAGGTACGCTCGAGCACAGGTTCAGCCAAAGGTCAAAAAGACATCGGCATTACCTCGGATGCAGAATACACCGATGCCTCCAACACCTCCTTCCACCGGAGTTGGAACCGGAACTAACACTCAGCAACCGAATGCTCCGAATATCTCGCCACCGGCGTCAAGAGGGAGGGACAGAGGTGCTGCACCTTTGAGCGCTAGCACTCGTGGAGGTCGAGGTAGCTCTCCGCAACAGAGGAGAATTGTCGAATCGGGGCCACCAGAATCGCCTCGCCGTGCGACACCGATCGCGCCTAGCCCTGCATCCTCTTCCTGGGCTCTGAATCCTACACCCTCGAATGTCCAAAACACTCCCGGCAGGGACCCAGGGGTGTCCGATGAGATATGGACGCAGCTGGAAGCGGCGCGACGCCGAGCTGAAGAAGAAGATCGACGGGAGTGGGAAAAACTGAATGCTCTACATAAGAGGCTTGAAATAGCGAAACGAGAGGTTGAAGCGCACTGGAGACGGACAGAGGAGTTGGCTAGACAAGCGGCGCAAGCACAAGAAGAAGCACGACATCAGCAGTTGGAAGAGCAAAGGCAACAAATTGAGGATAGAGGACGTAGGCTGAGAGCCGAGTGTGAACGAATTGCAGAGCTTGAGAGGAGGGCACGACAAGCGGAATATGAACGGAATAGGAAGGAGCAGGCAGTCCAGCAGAAGTTGCATCAGATGGGAGTGTGCGTTGCCGGCTATCAGTGGATTCCGATGGGGGGTGGATATCGCTGTGCTGGGGGGGCCCATTTCGTTTCTTCTCAACAACTTGGAATGTAGATGTAGAGAACGTGATCCATTGTGTATATGGTTTCTGGCTATAAGAATGTTCCGAGTGTACTTACGTCATAGTGTGTTCGGCCGGACTTGCTTGAACCGCGACAGCCAGTGCTAGTAGTGACATTTTGTCCCAAGCATCCAGAGCCTGCAAATTACCCCACTGCGTAAAATTACACGATCATAAACCATAGCAAGTGGCAAGTATTTCTACCAAGCGCATTTCTTGCATATTACATTTACGCTTCGTGTCCTCTTCAGGGAAGAAACGAGGCGAAAGATCGCTGTAGTCGTTCTCTCGGTAAGGGGATCAAATTTCTATTGAAGCGCGTTCAGTCAACGCAAAGCCAACACTTGAATATCTGTAGAACAGGGTATTTACTTGAGTAATGTTTGATGAGCAAAGCTTCATACGCGATATTTCGCGAAACATGGGCGATAGATAGGCTTGTGAAACTCGTCGTTGAAGGCGAGAAAACTCACAACGCAAAAGGCACACAATTGTGATGGGGGCTCAAGGTATGAGATTTGATGCCTACATGAGCATAAATAGGGTTATGTAGGCTCAGAGGGAGTCATTTGGAGGGCGTGGATGGCGGCGGTTCCTGTCGGGTTCCCGGGAAGAGACAGAGCGGCGTTACCGGAGGTAACGGGGCGCGTTGTGGTCCCGTGACGCGGGATGGGGACTGATTGGCGCCCAAGGTTTGTTTGCTTGTTTGCTCTTGCCCCGCTCTATTGTTCTTTGTGTGCATCCCCAGAATCAGACTCCAGAGGTTATTTAAGCGATGCCGGGCTGCTGCGGATCCCCTTATCGCTCGCAGGCGTCCTCTCAGCACGATCTCGTCGATTCACGATGGAGAGAGCGCGGGAAAGCAGGCTGACGAAACTCTTCAAAGATGCCCTCTCTGGCAAAGTCAGGATCCAACCAGGCAATGCCAATCTCTTTCTCGAAGCAGTACGCTCGCAGACAGATGCAGGAGACTGTCTATACCAGCTCTCATCGTCCAAGAACGGAATGGATGGCTTACAGAATGCAATGCGTTTTAACTTGGCCGTCACCTTCCTGAATGAACACGCCTCACCTCTCCTACACTATTTTCAGCAACCAGGATTGGCAGAGATTGGTGGTGGACAGCTGCTACAGTCTGTTCTCCTCAAGATAGTGGATCCGCCTATCTTTTGGAATCCCTTTCAGCAAGCTTTCCTAAACGATACCCTCTCTCTCGACTGCCAGAAAGCCTTCGGGTGGCTACTCCTCCAACTCATCTCCCTCTCTCCTGATTCCTCGGCATCATACAGAGAAGATTCCAAATTTGATCAGCATCTCTCTCGTTTGTTGTCGTCCGATGACCGCGATCTACGAAGTCTGGGCCACAAGATCAAGCACGCTGCGGAAGCGCTCAACAGCGACCCCTCCGCCCTCGCCGCTGGTGCAGCCGGCTCAACTCCAGGAGGACGCCATGACAACGACTTTGCAGACTTCCGGCAAATCGCCATTGTCCCGACACCAGACGAAGTTCAATCCAAAGAGCCGCCTTTCCTCCGACCCAGCGACTTCCTACGAGATCCCTCCACTGAACCAACCCGTGTTGCCAGCCATCTCGACAACCAGTTCAGACTCCTTCGGGAAGATATGCTCTACGAGCTCAGGGAAGAGCTCCAGCTGGCTCTCGGAAGTCAAAAACGAAGACGTAGCACAAAGATAAGCGGCCTCAAGGTCATCGGCCTCTATTTAGCGGAGAGCCAGGCTCGTGGCAAGAATATTCGCCGGGCCAAGTGCGGGCTTCGACTTGAATGCAGTGCAGACCTACCCATATTCAAAGACGTCAAACCCGAGAGACGCGAAAGATACATTCGGGACGAGAGGCACTTTTTGAGGCACCAGTCCCTGGCCTGCCTCCTGTCTGGGGACGAAACCATTGCGTTCGTCACCATCAACCGCGATACGGATCTTCTTGCAAAGCCCAAACCCGTCATTGCTGTTCAGCTAGAAGGAAACGAAGGACTGATGAAAACTCTCCGCAAGATCAAAGCAAGTGCCGGGCTCACGCTTATTCAAATCGACACGGCCTTGTTCGCATACGAATTTGTTTTGAAGGCACTCCAACAAGCACGCGGCCTCCCTCTCTCCGAGGAACTCTTGCTGTGGAAGGATGACAGCGTTCTTCAAGAACTTGAAATTTCCGAGCAGGCAATTCCCGTCGTTAATGCCCTCCGTTCAGACCCCTACTGCGACCTGAAACCCCTTCTACAAACAAAGGATTCCATACAGTTGGACTCATCCCAGTCGAAATCTCTCCTTGTTGGCTTGGTGCAGAGAGTTTCTCTAATTCAAGGACCCCCCGGTGAGTGGCACGGCAGTTGCCCATAGCGTTATATCCTGACTGAACGGTCAAAGGTACCGGAAAATCATTCATCGGCGGACTTATGGCGAAGGCTATCCATGACTATACAAATCAGACTATCCTAGTGGTCTGCTTCACAAACCATGCGCTTGACGACATCCTAACCAGCTTGCTGGACATTGGAATTCCGGCTTCAAGCATGGTTCGACTTGGCGGGAAATCGACATCAAAAACCGAGCCTCTTACACTCCAGCGACAAGGTAACACGGGATACCGACGCGACAAGAGCGAATGGCAAGCAATTGACGGGGCGAAAATGATGCTCGACGAACTGGACGAGAAAATGACTTCAATGTTCACCGAGTACATGTCAAAGAAGCTTACGCATACCGACATCCTCGACCACCTCGAGTTTGAAGACTCCAACTATTTCTTTGCCTTTACGGTCCCCAAAGGCAACGACGGTATGCAGATTGTTGGGGGTAACGGTAAAGCTATCGAAAGGACGTACCTTCTCGAAAGATGGTTAAAGGGAGATAATGCTGGCCGTTTCTCATCGTACGAAAATGTCCAGTTGGAGTCAGGCATATGGGAGATGGACAAAGCCGCAAGAAATGCAAAACATCAAGAATGGTATGAAGCCTTGGAAACGGAACGAGTTCAAGACCTGTATGCAACCATGAAATCCTACAACCGGTACTTCGAGACCTTGGATGAAGCATTCGCATCCAAGGACATCAGCCTGCTCAAAGAAAAGAGAGTTATTGGCTGCACGACGACTGCTGCAGCAAAGTATGGCTTTTCTATTCAGGCCGCAGCTCCCAATGTTGTCCTGGTGGAGGAAGCTGGTGAAATTTTGGAAAGCCACATCCTGACTGCGCTCGGTCCAAAATTGTCCCAGCTTATCCTCATAGGTGACCACAAGTGCGTTCGTTCACTCTAGCATCTGAGGTATCTTCGCTTTCTCATCCAGATCTTTATCAGGCAACTTCGACCGAAGGTCAACAACTACGAGCTTACTGTCGAGAAAAACAACGGCTACGACCTCAATTGTTCGCTTTTCGAGCGATTGATTCTATCCGACTACCCTCACGAAACCTTGACGAAACAGCACCGCATGAGACCTGAGATATCCGACCTCATCCGACAACTGACGTACCCCGAACTTCAGGACGCGCCTAAAACGCAGAATCGTCCAAACATCGCTGGTGTCCAGAACAATATTGTTTTCATCAGCCATACCCACCCCGAAGGTAACCATAATCAACTCGCTGACAAGAAGGACATGGCATCAAAAGCGTCCAAGCAGAATCAATTCGAAGTCGACATGGTCCTCAAAATTGTGAAATATCTTGGCCAACAAGGGTACGGGACCGACAACCTTGTGGTCTTGACACCTTATCTCGGCCAGCTTCACCGCCTTCGTGATGCACTGAAGAAGGACAGTGATCCTCTTCTGAACGATCTCGATTCCTACGAGTTGGTCAAGGCGGGCTTACTCAGTCCGGCAACTGCTAGAGAAAACAAGAAGCCTATCCGCCTCTCTACCATTGGTATGAGTTGCTGTTCTCCGCCCTATTGATCTTCTTAGCCTGACGTTTTTGACACAGATAACTATCAGGGAGAGGAGAGCGACATCGTCATCATTTCCCTCACAAGAAGCAACCCCGGAAACGACATCGGATTCATGTACTCCCCAGAGCGTTTGAACGTACTTCTGTCGCGTGCACGCAACGGCCTCATCATGATAGGCAACTCGAGTACCTTCAAGAATTCACGTAAAGGAAAAGAGATCTGGACAAAGCTGTTCAACATGCTCACGGAAGGGAAGCACATCTATGAAGGCCTACCTGTGTACTGCTCCCGACACCCCGATCGGAAGCAAATCCTTTGCAAGGCTGAGGATTTCGACGAGAACTGTCCAGAAGGAGGTTGCATCGAGCCCTGGTATGACTCCTTGCTAGTAAACGATAGTGAATGAACTGACTTCCTTCCCAGCGGTGCGATGCTCAACTGCCAGGTGCACACATGCCCTGCCAGGTGCCACAACATTGTCGATCATAGCAAGATCCGGTGCGAGGAACTCGTCAGCGAGAAATGTCCACGGGGCCATCCTTTAACACGAAAATGCCACGAAACACCGGTTCCCGGCGCGTGCAAAATCTGCGACCGCGAGGATAAGCTCACTAGAAAGAAGCA
The DNA here is from genome assembly GCA_004126415.1 of Candolleomyces aberdarensis. NCBI lineage: Eukaryota > Fungi > Basidiomycota > Agaricomycetes > Agaricales > Psathyrellaceae > Candolleomyces > Candolleomyces aberdarensis. The sequence continues at coordinate 25,968 of SDEE01000419.1, read as the reverse complement.
GTTGGCTGATTTGAAGGAGAAAGAACGCAAGGAGGCGGCCGAACGGAAGCACTTGCAGGAGATGGCAGAAATTGACGCAGAGATTGAAAAGGAGCAGCGTCAGAAGAAAGAGGCGAAGGAGGCGGAGGAAAGGGCACAGATCATACGCCAGAGGAGAGCAGATCTGGCCGCAGCGCGAGCAGCTGTTCCAGTCGGTTCCATGTCTACGCCCCAAAATGTCGAAACACCCCAGACCGAGCCACCAGCGAGACCGACATCTGGAATACTGAACAAGCTCACTAGCTTCGCCTCGGGTATCTACAACAACACCAGTCCCCAAGCCCAAGCTCAAGCCGTGCCCTCTGGTGGCAATCAACCTTCTCCTGCGTCTGCGCAGTTCAACAAGAAAGCACCCTCTCCTGCAGAATCGGAGTGGCAACGACAAAAGTCGCTGGAAGGAGCGTTCAGTCCTCCTATCGACGAGGTAATGGCAATGGTTGGTCTCGAATCCGTGAAATCCCAGATCCTTGCCATCAAAGCGAAGATCGATACCTGCAAGAGACAGAACAGTTCTTTGGCCAAAGAACGATTCAACATCAGCTTCCTCGGGAACCCCGGCACAGGTATGTTTCTTATTTCTCGATTTTCAACCCTCCGCAAAACCTGACTGCGACGCGATTTAACAGGTAAAACTACCGTTGCTAGACATTATTCCACATTCCTGTCGTCGGTTGGTGTCATTCCCGGCAAAGAGTTTGTTGAGACTACTGGCTCAAGGCTCGGTTATGAAGGAGTCCAAGGGGCGGAGAAAATGCTCAAGGATGTCCTTAAAGCTGGCGGAGGGACCATCTTCATCGACGAAGCGTATCAACTGACGAACGGCAACAACGCTTCTGGTCCTCAGGTCCTCGACTTCCTCCTCACCGAGATGGAAAACAATGTTGGCAAAATTGTCTTCATCGTCGCGGGATACAGCAAGGAAATGGAAACCTTCTTTGAACACAACCCCGGCCTGCAAAGTCGCGTTCCATACAAGATCAAATTCGACGACTACACCGACGAGGAGCTCATGGACATGTTCGAGAACCTGATTCTCAGCACGTACAAATACCAGATGCAGGTTGAGGACGGATACCGAGGCTTGTATTCTCGAGTTGCCATTCGCAGGCTTGGTCGTCGACGAGGTGCACCTGGCTTCGGAAATGCCAGAGACCTCCAGATATTCTTCGCCAAAGTGCGAGAGCGACAAGCCACGCGTCTGAACGAAGAGCGAAGGGACGGAAAACAGCCCAACGACTTTTTGCTCACCAAAGAGGATCTTATTGGACCGGACCCATCGATTGCCATCAAGAAAAGCAAAGCATGGGGGAAGCTTCAGGGTATGATCGGGTTGAAGTCAGTCAAGGAAACTGTCAGCAACATCGTCGACTCGATTCAAGAGAATTATCAGCGAGAGCTCGACGAGGTGAAACCATTGGCCTTTTCTCTGAACCGTGTCTTCTTGGGACCACCTGGAACCGGGAAAACGACTGTCGCCGGGCTCTACGGACAGATCTTAGCGGACCTGAGCTTGTTGAGCAAAGGAGAAGGTGATCTATTCTTTGTTTCTAACGGGTATCCGGACACTCAAATCTTGCCCGACAGTCGTGGTCAAAAACCCAGCCGATTTCGTAGGCGCAGTACTCGGCGAGTCTGAGAAGAAGACCAAGGGAATTCTAAGCAACAGTATCGGAAAGGTGCTGGTGATTGACGAGGTACGATTATTGGAAAAGTTCATTACCTCTCTGCTAATCAATAACACCGCAGGCGTATATGCTTTACGGAGGGGGTGGAGATGACTCAAAAAATCAAAACAACCAGTTCAAAACCAGCGTCATCGACACCATTGTCGCGGAGGTTCAAAACGTCCCCGGCGATGATCGATGCGTCCTTCTCCTCGGATACGAGAAACAGATGACTGCGATGTTCAATGTAAGTTTCGGTCAACATCGCTGCACCATGCATGATTGAAAGATCTCAATATTACAGAATGTCAATCCTGGCCTTGCGCGTCGATTCAAAGTGGAAGAAGCGTTCAAGTTCGAGAACTTCACCGACGACGAGTTGCTCAAGATTCTAGAATTGAAGCTGAAAGATCAAGACCTCGGCGCTACAGACCCAGCCAAGAACGTTGCAATCGGCCTCCTCAGCCGGCTTCGAAACCGCCCGAACTTTGGGAACGGGGGTGAAGTGGAGAATCTCTTGTCTAAAGCGAAGGAGCAGTGCCTTGCGCGGCGATCAAAGCTACCTCTCGATCAAAGGCCCAGAAACATGATTTTCGAACCACAGGATTTCGATAAAGACTTTGATCGAGCCGCCAACGCCCAACAAAACCTTGTCAAACTCTTCGAGGATATTGTTGGCCACGAAGGCATCGTCAACAAGCTTGCAGACTATCAGAAGATCGCGCAGACCTGCGTTGAATTGGGTCGTGAGCCTCGAGAGCGAGTTCCCACCAACTTTGTGTTCACTGGTCCTCCTGGTATGTTCGGGCAACGTGAACCAAGTTTTCTCTTCCTCATCCATTTTCCACAGGTACGGGCAAGACTACCATCGCCAGAAAGATGGGCCAAGTCTACTACGACATGGGCGTCCTGGCTTCAGCAGAAGTCATCGAGTGCTCCGCGTCTGATCTTGTCGGACAATACGTCGGACACACCGGCCCAAAGACTAGGAAGCTTTTCGAGAAGGCCGTGGGCAAAGTGATATTCATCGACGAGGCGTATCGACTTGCAGAAGGGCATTTCGCTCAAGAGGCTGTGGATGAACTGGTCACTCTTCTCACAGACGAAGCCTACAAGGGCAAAATCATCGTGATCCTCGCTGGGTACGACCAAGATATGCAGCGTCTAATGACAGTCAACACAGGTCTCTCTAGTCGATTCCCCGAATGGATCGCATTCCCCAACATGAAACCCAAGGACTGCATCAATATCGTCGTCAAGGAGCTGAAGAAGGAGAAAGTCGTGGTCTTAGAACTCGAGGACGAGGAAAGCCCCGAGTATTCCCAAATGTTGTCAGTCATTGAGTCGCTCGTCAAACTCCCGGACTGGGGAAATGCGAGGGACATGGTGACCTTGTCGGCCCAAATCGTCCGACAGGCATTACTGTCCAAAATTCCCTCCGGGACGTCTTTGTTGCTCAGTGGTTCCGACGCAGTTACTTGCGCTCTCGACATGTTGCAGCAGAGATACGCTCGAGCACAGGTTCAGCCAAAGGTCAAAAAGACATCGGCATTACCTCAGATGCAGAATACACCGACGCCTCCAACACCTCCCTCCACCGGAGTTGGAACGGGAACCAACACTCAGCAACCGAATGCTCCTACTGCTCCAAATCCTCCACCGCCTGCGTCAAGAGGGAGGGGCAGAGGTGCTGCACCTCCGAACGCTAGCACTCGTGGAGGTCGAGGGGGCTCTCAGCAGCAGAGGAGGAATGTAGAACCGGGGCCACCAGAATCACCTCGCCGTGCGACACCGGTCGCACCTAGCCCTGCATCCTCTTCCCGGTCTCTGACCCCTGCACCCTCGAACGGCCAAAACACTCCCGGCAGGGACCCAGGGGTGTCCGATGAGATATGGACGCAGTTGCAAGCGGCGCGACGTCAAGCTGAAGAAGAAGATCGGCGGAAGAGGGAAGAACTCAACGCTCTTCAACAGAGGCTCGAAAAGGCGAGACGAGAGGCCGAAGCGCAAAAGAGACGGGCAGAGGAGTTGGCTAGACAAGCGGCGCAAGAGCAAGATGAAGCACGACGTAAGCAGTTGGAAAACCAAAGGCGACAAGCTGAGGAGAATGAACGTAGGCGGAAAGCCGAGCGTGAACGAATTGCAGAGCTTCAGAGGAGGGCACGAGAAGCGGAGAATGAACGCAAGAGGAAGGAGGAGGCGGTCCAGCAGAAGCTGCGTCAGATGGGAGTGTGCGTTGCTGGCTTCCAGTGGATTTCAACGGGGAACGGATATCGCTGTGCTGGGGGGTCCCACTTCGTTTCTTCTCAACAACTTGGAATCTAATTACTTGGACGGTGTATAGATAATGTAGAAAACGTGATCTATTGTGTACATAGTTTCCGGCTAACAAAGACGCTTTGAGTGTATGTCATCGTGGAAAAAGCTGTTCGGCCGGACTTGCTTGGACCGCGACGGCCATTGGCATTAAGGCCCCGTCCCTCTGCAGGTCCACTCTAGCTCGTCTTGCCTATTAGCACCGTTCTCTCCTTTCCCCAGGAGTATGCCTCGTCACCACTCGTTTTGCCAGCATGGCTGAAGAACGAGATTATGAGGCCTTGCCTGCAAATGCTGTACTTGCGGCATTCAGCAACTTGAACAATGATGCCACTACGATTAAGGAGCATGCCGCTTTAAAGCAGGCTGGGCCTCCGCCCCCTCCCTGGTGAATTTGAAGGACATTCTTTTGTATCTTTATCCTATGTATTTAGTTAAGGGCGTTCTGGCCCTTGGCTAAACATGGGTAGTGTCATTTCCGAATGGTAGATACATCAACGACGCTAAGAAGACAGAACATTTACAAGAAACCAGTGCCCGTTCAGCGCCTCTGCCCCAAGTTCCATTTCCACAAGTCAGTCCTCCCCGCGGCCCAAAGACATGTTGCTGATGTCTTGCTTGGAGTTAGCCCCACGAGCTCCTGACCGCGACGGTTTGATGCAAGCTCCTGGGCGTCCTGACCAGTGTCTCGATCGCCGGAAGAAGAGGGGTAGTGGACCTCGGCATCCGACGTGACCCTAAGCACAGGGATGTAGTCGGGAAATTGGGAGAGGAAAGGGTTGTAACATTTCCAGGGCGATATGCTACTAGAGGTGTCCGACTGGCCTGTTGTCGTCGGCGGATTGGGAGTCATAGAGTTGGCAGGAAGCAAAGCGGAGGTGCTGAATACGGGCATCAGCGGTTCAGGGCCACTTGAGACTGTATTAGAAAACTCCGGTGCAAGAAAAGGAAGGATAGGTTCGCCCGAGTCTAGGGACCATCCGCGAATCCTACAGTCTTGTCCTGCGGCGTAGATGAACCCGTTTGAGTAATCTACTGCGAGTCCCTGCATCACGATGTCAGCAACCTGAGTTTGAGATTCGAGGAGCGTAACACACCAGGTCCCTCGTGTGCCTGTTGACGTGACCATTGTAGCATACGACGGGTTGGGAGCCCCGAATGCCGTTTTTGCTTGTTGAGGCGAACCGTAAATCAAAAGTTTGTAGCTGGAGGTAGTAAAGCCGGTCGTTAACTGGGAGTCGGATAACGCGAACGTATGGAGAAAGATGAATCTGTTTAAACCTCACCTTCCCATCCATCTGGCTCAGCAAGAGGCCAAATTCCATCGTTCTTGAGGTGGAGCAGTTTTGCTCATCGGCCCCACTGAGCAGGTTCATGTTTAGGACGGATGAACGTTGTTGGCTGTCGGGGAATCGAGAGTCAAACAAGAGATCTCCCCTTTGTTTGAGTCCTATTCGCTTGTCGAAGCGGTGGACTGAGCCATTGCGTGACCCCGTGTAAATTAAATGCTAAGACGTATATTAGGCGTTGAATAGAACAATACTTCATGAGTAGCCTACTCACTTGATCCTGGGTGACGGCGAAAACGTCGCTGTGGGTGTTGAGTTGTTCAGGTGAGTTGGAGTGGTCGATGTCGGGGATATAGATAGCCCTGAAGCTGGCTCCTGCTCGATGACATTCCGACCTGAGAAGGAGTCATGGGTGTAATCGAGTAAAAAGAAGAAGACGTACCTAGAACGATGGATTTTTCACGCAGATGGGAAGTCCATAGATCGCGAGCTCCTGGTAAGGTGACTATGAACATCCGACTGATTGTATGCATCACTTAGCACCAAAGTGGAGATGCGTATGTTCGACGAGTCAACTCACTCCAGAGATGTGATATCGGAAGAGGCGAATCGAGCTGATGTTCCGGCACCGGTAGCTCTGAAGAGTTTTAATTAGAAAAGCGATTACGGCATGGGTTATCCACGAGCTGAAAGCTTACACCCATCTCGAGCCCCACATACTTATGGAAGAGACGAAGCCATTAGGCTGAAGATTGAGCTCCGGGGACCATGGTAATCGGTTATAGTCCGCTTGAGAGTCCCCTTGGGTCGGTTGAAATGACTCCTCAAACCGACTGTTTACATCGGCGTAGGCTTTGCAGCGAAAGAGCCAACCTCTGTTATCGCCTAGGAGGTGGTAATGGACACGCCCTTCCACCGACAACGGGTCTTCAGACAGGCAAGTCTGTTGTCGGGTCATTGAGCCTCCGTTCGTGTCGGGAAATTCAAACGCACAGCAAAAGTTGTAACCTTCCCCAAGGCAGCAGCGTGATTGTAAGTGAGCTGAGTAGTGGTACCAAAATGCCATGACAGGATTTGCCTGTTAGCGATTGCAAGCTGAGGTCAAAGGAGAGACGTGGGTCATAGAGGTTGCGCGTACTTCGTTATGCGTTCCCTGCTGACCCAGCTCGAAGGGTTTTGGTTGGATGACGATTGGGATAGACTCCAGGGATGGAAGTACTGTCTGGTTTTAGTGGAGGTGTGTGTGCTTTCGCTTTCTGACTCGCTTTCCTCCTCGTGGATGCGAGCTTTTTGTGATGATCTATGGGCGGCCGATGCCAATTTACGCTTCTTGGAGGTATTTTGAGGAGTTCCTTGGCCGTGGTTCAAGGATGGCCCTGCAGCCTGCGGCCTCGACGAGATGGGAAAGTATCTGTTTCTTTGGGAGTCCCAGTAGAAGCCTGGGAGATCCCTGGGCATGGTGGTGGTACGAGAAGGAGCGGGTGACATCAAAAGGCGGCGTCGGGATTTGTGACGGCGCGCGCGTCCAAAAAGAGACGGGCGGGGCGGCAGGAACGATGATGTCGGAGTGATATCATAGATGATCGAGCCCGGGAGTCCTTCACGTTCCCAGTCGAGAAATAAATGGCTCTCTTCACATTCACACCTTCATTTCCTTCTCCTTTTGCGTAGCACCCCATTTTTTTTCGAGCCAATAGAACCATCGATAACTCGAACCCAGAGGAACAAGGGTAATCCAGGAACAACAGAGACAACAAGAAGCGACGCCTGGGTCCGAGTCTTCCCCGGCACTCTTCATCCACCCATACCAATCCTCTATCTACACTTGCGCGCATCTAACGACCACCATCGCGTCAGCTATGTCTAGCCAAAAGAGGTTGGGCAAGCCGACTTCCATCGATGTCAAGAATCTCAAGGGGAACGGCGGGAGCGCATCGCCAAACTCTGGTTCAAGTCCTCCGACGCCCTTGACCCCGAAGACACCCGCAGAAGAGGGCCTCGATTTCTTCAGTGGCTCTGTGCAGCCAGGAGAAGGCCCAATCCGCGTCTACGAGCTCCGTTTATCGCCAGATGGGGGCCCTAGTAAAGATCTTCAGGTGCGTCGAGCCGAGTGGCGGGAATTCTGATCTGACGCGTTCTGCTAGTACGTTCGCCTCCCTCCAGCGTATACGCCCTATATTCTCCGCGTATCTATTGAGGCGGGTACACCCGCATCCAAGAATGGCGTCTTCAAGACAAACTTCCCTCTCGATGGAAAGACGTTCGGCAGGGAACGGTATGCCGAACGGACGTGCGTCTCTATTCCCCTTCTACATACTCCTTTTCGTATCTGACAATATTCGGAGATAGTCTCCCTCAAGACTTCTCAAAGCCGATCCAGATCGACCTCCCCATTGCACAGGCTGGGGCTTACAAGTACTGGGTAGAATACGAGGGCTCGTCGGGCGTCAGAATCAAAGGCCACACCGGGTATTTCAATATTGACCCCGTGCTCAAACTCAAGGCTCGCTCTCCTATTCTCGATTCTTCCCTTGCCGTTCTGCCCCAAGGCAAAGGAGCGGTCGTCCAAGACAACTACGTCAACCTGCCTTTGGACGGGCTTTCCATTTTGACCGTGGTTAGCAAATGGATGGGACCTATCGATGAATGGAAGCCTCACTTCGCCGAAGCCAAGGAACGAGGGTATACCATGCTTCACTACCCGCCTCTGCAAGAGCGTGGCGAGAGCGACAGCCCCTACTCTATCCGCGACCAGAACAAATACGATCCCGCATTGTTTGCCCCAGGTCAGTTGGGCGCAGATAGTACCGGAAGGCACAAAGTCGAAGAGATATTGAAGATCGCCAAGGAGGAATACGGCTTGTTGAGCTTAACGGATGTCGTACTGAACCATACTGCCAATGACTCGGCCTGGCTCAGGGAGCATCCCGAAGCAGGTGAGGGGGTTACCCAAGCTTTTCACTTTCATCCGCCAGTACGCTTACGATGTAACTTTGTTTTCAGGCTTCAGCCCCGCAAATACACCCCATCTCACTCCTGCTTTAGAGCTTGACTCTGCGATCCTCGATTTCTCGGGTTCGCTCGCATCGAAAGACTTGCCCACCACCATCGAATCCAACGATGACCTCACGATAATTATGGACGACTTTGAAAAGACTGTCCGCGGCCTACATCTCTGGCAGTACTACGTTATCGACGTGGCTCGCGAAAAGGATTCCGTCAAGGCATCGCTGAAGTCTGGCAAAGTCAAGCCTTGGACCGGGCCCAATATCGCCAACAAGACCGTTGTCGAGGTTGCTAAAATCATCCGTCAGGAGGAGGGCTTGATCCACGGTCTTGCGAAATATGCCTCCAGATTTGGAGTGAAGTTTGAGCCGGACGTGGCGGCTGGTATTGTGAAGGCCGCTTTCACCTTGGTGGAGGATCACGATGCATTGGCGGAAGCGTGGGGCAAAGTCATCGATGTTTTGAACGTGCCGCTCTATGAGGAGTGGGAGGCAGACACGAAGGCGGCGCTTGACCTAGTACGGGGTCGCGTCAAGTACACGAGGCTGGATGACCATGGTCCGAAGATGGGAGAGATATCCAAAGAGTAAGTCCCTCGATTTAGATGTACACTTCGTTGCTGGTCACTGATATTATCTTTTTTCAGGAAACCCCTCGTCGAGCCGTATTTCACGCGCTTGGCCCCCACACCCGACGCTGACCCACTGGTCTACTCGCTCGCCAACAACGGTTGGATCTGGGATGCAGACCCTCTGCAGAACTTTGCACTACTTCCAAGCAAAGCGTACTTGCGACGTGAGGTCATCGTCTGGGGTGACTGCGTCAAGCTGCGCTACGGCAAGCAGCCCTCCGACAACCCTTGGCTCTGGCAGTACATGACCTCCTATGTCGAAGCCCTCGCGCACACTTTCGATGGGTTCAGGATCGACAACTGCCACTCTACCCCGTTGGAAGTGGGTACCCACATGTTGGACGCTGCGCGTGTTATTCGCCCTGATTTGTACATCTGCGCTGAGCTGTTCACGGGCAACGAGGACACGGATTTGGTGTTTGTCCAGGAGTTGGGGATCAACAGTTTGATCAGGGAGAGCTTCAATGGGTGGGATCCGAAGGAGTATTCAAGGTTGTTGTATCGACATGGGCTTGGGAAGCCAATTGGGTCCATGGATGGGGCGTGTATGGTGTCGAAGGAAGAGATTACGAGTCCGACTGGGAAGGGTCCTGTCAGGCAGGCGGTTGTGATTCCTGTCAACGGATCACTCCCCCACGCGCTGCTTTATGACCTGACCCATGATAACGAGAGTCCGTTGGATAAGAGGAGTGCGGAGGATGCGTTGTCGACTGGTGCTCTGGTGGCATTTAGCTTCTGTGCGACTGGAAGTGTCAAGGGTTTCGACGACTTGTATCCGAAGTTGTTGAACCTGGTGCACGAGACGAGGAGGTATGAATTGAGTGGGCAGGAGGATACCAGTGGGATTGCAAAGGTGAAGAGGGTGTTGAGTGCGTTGCATCTGGAGATGGTTCATGGAGGGTTTGAGGAAGGACACGTTCATCAGGAGAACGACGTGAGTTTCTCCCATCCGTCTTTTCGATATCTCTTGCTCATATTAATTTTACCAGTATATCATGCTCCATCGCGTGCAGCCGCAGTCTCTGAAGGGCTATTTGGTCGTAGCTCACACTGCATTCCACAAAGGCTCAAAAGACCGTGGCAACAGTAAGTCCTCCTTCACTTCTCCGGCAGCTCAGAGTACTAACTTGTGGAATCAGTTAATCCCATCCAACTCCGCCGAACTCGAGCCAAGTATATTCTCGGAGCCAGCATCCAGATATCCTCCTATGATGTCCCCAAAGACCCTGAAATCATTCGTGGGCTCCCCTCTAAGCTCGTCGATATTCCCCCTGCCAACGTCGCACGCAAACAAGACGACGCAGGGCCCTACTCTGAAATCGTCGTCCCAGACTACTTCCCACCTGGAAGCATTATGGTCTTCGAGACGCAGATCGAGGACTTCGATGCGGATCTAGAGAACTTCTGCAAGACGGGCGCCTATGATGCGGTGAAGGATCTGGATCTCGTGGATTTGAATGTGGTTTTGCATCGCGCGGATGTGGAAGAGCGGGATGCTACGGCGGGTGTGTATGGAACATATGATATACCTGGCTCAGGCAAGTTGGTGTATTGTGGTTTGGAAGGATGGATGCATCCCCTGAGGCACATTATGCAGTACAATGACCTCGGACATTCGCTTTGTGGTCACTTGAGGGAGGGTACCTGGGCGTTTGATTATATACATCAGCGGTTGAGCTCGTGAGTGCTTTCGTTCCATCTTTCACGGTTTGGTTATTGACGATGATTTAGCCAAACTGACACGCTGCCCAACCTCGCCAAGCCTGCTCAGTGGCTCAAGGAACGGTGCGACCGGGTCAAGAGCAGCGTGCCTAACTTCATGAGGCCGAAGTACTTTGCGTTGATCATCTCGGAGGCGTACAAGGCTGCGAGGCAGGCCGTCATCGAGCAGTGCTCGGAGTTTGTCGTCTCTGGTCATTCGTTCATCCAAGATCTGGTCCTGTGTGCAGTTCAAATGTACGGTCTCGTCAAGTCTGCGTCGCTAGATCCGGGTGTTGTCACTCCGTCGTTGGCCGCTGGGTTACCTCACTTTACCAAGGAATGGGCAAGATGTTGGGGACGGGACGTCTTTATCTCGCTCAGCGGGTTGTTTTTGACTACGGGCAACTTTGAAGGAGCTAAGAAGCATATTTTGGCGTTTTCGACTACGCTGAAACATGGTTTGATCCCGAACCTCTTGGATTCAGTCCGGTCACCCAGGTTTGTGATATCGATCTTCGTTGAGATGACAGACATATTGATATTTTATTTAGGTACAATTCCCGCGATTCTCCATGGTGGATGCTGCAGAATATCCAGGACTATGTCAAGACCGCCCCAGATGGACTTTCTTTGCTCTCCGAGACCATCAAAAGGCGTTTCCCCAAGGACGATACATGGGTTCCTTGGAATGATCCCAGAGCGTACTCGGAGACAAGCACTATCGCGGAGATCATCCAAGAGATCTTGCAGCGCCATGCGGAAGGGATCGATTTCCGAGAGTATAATGCTGGCCCGAACCTGGATATGCAGATGAAGTCGGAGGGTTTCAATATTTCTATCCGCACTGATTGGGAGACTGGGTTTACGCTCGGAGGCAGCGAGCATAACTGCGGAACCTGGATGGACAAGATGGGCGAGTCCGAGAAGGCGGGTACCAAGGGGAAGCCCGGTACACCGAGAGATGGCGCACCCGTTGAGATTATCGGGCTGTTGAAGAGCACCTTGAGGTGGTTGAGTGAGTTGGTGGAGAAGAACAAGTTCCCATTCAAGGGCGTCAAGGCAAAGAGTGAGTGGAGGTCTATCAGTCTGAGCGGTCATTGGCTGACTTGTAGCCCGTAGTTCGTGGAGAGGAGCGGCTCGTCACGTACAAGGAATGGTCCGACTTGATCCAGGCCAACTTTGAGAAACATTTCTATGTACCTCTAGGTGAGCAGGTCTCCTACCCGTGTTTTTCGGTGCCTTTACCTCGTGAACAGATCCTGCCGACGATTCCAAATACAAGCTCGATGCGAGGTTGATCAATCGCCGCGGAACCTACAAGGACACCTATGGAGCTGGTGCTGGGCGTGAATGGTCAGACTATCAGTTCCGGTGCAACTTCCCCATTGCGATGACTGTTGCTCCCGAGCTGTTCGATCCCAAGCACGCGCTCCACGCCTTGAAGCTTGCCGACAAGGTTCTACGAGCCCCGCTGGGAATGAAGACGTTGGATCCCAGCGACATGCAGTACCGTCCCAACTACGACAACTCCAACGACGGGACGGATGCGGCGATTGCCAAGGGATTGAATTACCATCAAGGACCGGAATGGGGGTGGCCGTTGGGCTATTTCCTGCGGGCTTACCTGCAGTTTGCCCTATTGAATGGCGAAGATAAGAAGGTACGTCATTTGGGTCGTTCGACTCGAGTCTCGGCTGAACGAAAGCGTGAACAGGAGACACTCCATCACCTGCACGGGAATTTGCTCACGGCTCGCCGGTACATCCAGAACGACCCCTGGAGGGGGCTTCCGGAGCTGACGAATGAAAACGGGGCACGCTGCCATGATTCGTGCAATACGCAGGCATGGAGCTCGAGCACATTACTGGACTTTTTAGAGACGGTGCACCGACTCGGCGACTGAGGAAAGGGACGATTGGTGTTTGTTTGTAGTAGAGACTGTAGAACAACAATGATACAAAGATTTCGCGTTTCTTCCGGCAGACGAGCGCGACATTCGCCAATTCACAGAATATTCCCTCCTCTGACATGCCCCCATGTCGTTCTTTGGTCTTCCCCAGAACGACCTAGAAGAGGAGCGCAGAAGATTCCTCGAGGGCGAGCTCAAGGAGGGCGACGACGACCTGCCCGTTCTCACCTGGGGAGAGGAAAGCTATGATGGTCTAGGCGATACCCTGCAGGAGGGTGGTGACGAGCTCAACGACGAGACCTTTGGCGGCGTTGGGCAAGTTGGTGAGGCCATTACTGCCTCTCTGCCCGGCCCTTCTCAACCGTGACCTTCACTTCATCAGGCAAAGACTTTGACTTCACCCAGCAAGCCCTCCCTGATTATGAGAGACCTCAGAGAGATCCAGGACAGGAGCAGGCTCCGGCCCCAAGACAGCACCATATTCCACAGTCCCAGTCACCTCTTCACCAGCAGCAGTCCTTCACACATCCTCCAGCAGCTTCGAGTCAGTAATCACAGTACATCAGATCTCTATGTATATTGATGTGATCTTCACCTTTTAGCTCGCACCGCTGGGCAATCCCTGGAGTCAATTTGGGATGATAAGTCTCCGTTTGCGGTTCTGGGCAAGCTCAATGGCTCCTCCGCTCGACCTCAGGACCAACAGCAGCCGCTCCATCTTCCTCATCACACCCCGCGTCAGCCAACGGGAGCTCCGACTCCGCCTATAGGGGCCAGGTTCAGTCCTTTCTTGTCCCACGAATCCCCGGTCTTGCACCAACAACATGCGCTCGCCCATGGGGCTCAGCAGGGTCGCCCGAGAACCCTTCAGGAGATTGAAGAAGAGATGCTCATGGCTGCAGTTCTCCAGGCGAAGCGTAGAGAAGAAGAGGAACGGGCGCTGCAGATGGAGAGGCTTCTGCTTCAGCAGCAAGAGCTTCAGAGGCAGGAAGAAGAACAGAGAAGATATCTGGAACTGAGACAGCAAAAGGAAGTTCAGGATCGGCTGTATGAGCAACAGCAATACCAGCGTCTTGCCGCTCAATTCCAGCAGCAGCAGCAACAGCAACAGCAGCAATATCAGCAACAGCGTACTCCTCCACCTCGAATGCTTCCATCCTCTCAATCGCCTCGGTTCTTGGAACACCAAAGGCATCAGACAGCGGTATTACTGCAGCAGGAGCGTCAGCAGCAGCTCTTACTTCAGGAGCGCGAAAGGCAGCAACAGCAGCTCCAAGAACGCCGGCAGCGTCAAATTCAAGAACTCCTCGAGCAACAAGAGATGGAAAGGAGGATGGCTCAGGCAGCGTTGGAAGACAAGCGACTCTGGCAGCAGCAGGAAAATCATGCGTTCTTGCATGAGCACCAGCAGCAGCGCGGATTTAATTCACCCTCCCCTGCCCGGCACTTACAGCACCAGTTGCAACTCGGCCGCCTTCCCCCTGGATCGAACTCTGAAATCAGTCCTCAAACTATTCAGATGCAACAGCGATTGCTTAACGAGATGGCTCAGTCTGAGTTTGCACGGGACGTACAGGGAATGCAAATTCCTGGTGGACAAGGGATCAGTCAGGAGCAGTTGCGTGCTGAAGCCATGAAGAGGATTGTGGAACATGAAAGGATGGAAGAAAAGAGGAGACGCAAGGCGCAAAAGATTGCTCATATGGTCAGTACCCTATCTGCTTCGGATCTCTTGAATCCAGCGCTAAAAAACGCACATAGTCTCGCTACAACGACCTCATGACCCAGTCCGACAAGGATTTCATCACCCGTATTCAAGTGTCTCAGCTCGTCACCCAGGACCCCTACGCAGACGACTTTTATGCTCAAGTCTATGGCGCGATACTGAGATCGAGAATGGGATTGCAAGCGCAAGATGAGCGAGTCATCAAGTTTGGCTCTGGAGGCGGCATCGGGCTTGGGCTTGCCCAGAGAGGACCAAACCGCCGTCCCAGTGCTATGCAGCGTATGGAACAGCAGGTCGAAAGGATCGTCAACAACGCCAGGAAGCGTGAGGAAGAGAAAGGATTGCATTGTCGGTGCCACATACTCTACTATGGCTTTTTGGTTTCCTAAATCATTCTTTTCCAGCGTTGCAAAACCTTCAAGGTGCTCTGGGCAAGACTTCCGGTCGAAGTTACAAGGCCGCTCCTCGTCAACTCTTGCAAGTCGATTCGTCGTCTCCGACCCTCGTGCCTGCACATGCCCATATTTCCAAGGCCTCGGTTTACAACGAAGGTGCTGCGAAGGAGGCCGCGAAACTGGGTCGCGAAGCTTTGGGTGATGCTCATCAGGTAATTGTGTTTTTTTTTTCTGCCTGTCGTTTCTTACGTTGACGTTGCCTGCGGCAGACCGGAGAAACGATTATGAAAGAGCCTTTGACTCAGCGGGAAACCTTGATCAATTTGGAACATCTATATGACCTTGTGCTCCAGGTCGAGCAACTGCGCCGCGACCAACCACTTCCTGAAGACGAAGAAGAAATATTCGAGGCTTGGTGAGCACCACACTTGGTAATTGGTGAGGTATAAATTGACTGAATCAATCTCAATTTTAGGCAAATGGAGTACGACGAGACTGCCAATGTTATTTGGGATGAAATGAAAGTTATGGTGCCTCTCGAAACTAGGTACGTTCATTGTTTCGTAGATCATGCTAGCTTGCTTATTCTCTTTTAGCAACCCTCATCCGTTCATCTCGCTCTTAATGCCCACCAAGGGAAAGAGGATCCTACCTCGGCTGACTCGTCACCTCTCAAGTGAAAGAATGTTGACTCTGCTTACGTTGCTTGTCGCCTGCTTCGATCAGCTCGACGTTATCAAGCAAGCTCCTATTCTTGATTCCTTGGTCGAAACGCCCGAGCGCGCTGAGGTTGAGAGACAGACTCAAGCTTTCCTCGGGAGTGTGATGCAGAGCATTCTGCCTGTCGTCTCCGTTGCCGAGTTGAGACTGGTGACTGGTTTGTTGTCTCTGTTGTTGCATCGTTCGAATATCGTAGCTGTGGCACAGACAAGGGTAAGCTAGTTGTTGCCTACTATATCAGATTCGAAGGCTGATGTTTTTGCGTAGCCCGGTCTCGCTCTCCTCACTCTTTTCTTGAGCCGCGTAGAAGTTATCAAGCAGACCATAGCTTCCGGATCTGACTCAGGCGTGGTACCTACCGCAGAAGAAACCGAGGCATGGTATGTGTCCACGTCTCTTCTCACTGGCCAAGCTCTAATTGTTACAATGTTATTCAGGCAATTAATGTTCGACCATCTATTCCAGCTTCTAGCGCCACATCTACTGCTCCTTTTCCCGTCAACACGGATTGCGCATACCAACATCACCGGCCAACCGCCTGCGGCACCCAGCTCGATCGATATCGTTGACCAGCCCGTCTGGCAATTCCTCGCTGCCCTCGCCCTTCATGCCGTTACAGAGCAACACCAGATTCTCGTTACCTCCCTGCGTGAAAAGGTTCTCGACAATGTGTTCAGCGTTAATAAAGGGTGGGTTGTCGACGAAGAGGAACGACAGACTAAATTGGCCAATGTGAATTTATTCCTCCATGCCCTGGGCCTAGACAGTTCTCAGATTGCTATGTAAACCTTTTTCTTCTTGGGGGGAGTCTATCGTTTTTTTGGTCAGCTGTTACAAGCCGCTCTTGTAGTCGTCGTTGTTGCCCCCCGCTGCCGCTGTGTTTCTGGATTCGTGCCTTCCTGCGCTGTTGTCAAATTATTTTTCTTCTCGTTGCTTTTCTTTTCCTTTCTTTTTCCAAGATCTTGTCACCCTCTCTCGGTCTCACTCTGTCTATATGTAGCTAGTGGACTATCGCTTCGTACTCCGTGGATTATATTGTAGTATGGATACATCGTCGTTAGTCGGCGTCGCCGCAAATGAAATTACGAATACTGTCATGAACGTTGCCAGATGATCCGGGTCCAGATAGGGAGGGGGTGGTGGTATTGTTGCGCTGCCAGTGGAGAGCGCATAGCTGTGCTCGACGTCTGTCCTGCGCTTGCATCAAATCATCTTCTGTCGTCAGGCTGGCCGTTAGGTTGAGGATCGGAAGGTCGCGGTATCGAGGGAGGTTCATGTCGGGGAGTTCAAGGAGACGTGTTGGCTTTCCCATTGCATCGGCGTCATCATCGTTCCGGGGCAATGGGAGTAAAGGCACCTCGAAAAGATCCTGTTTCTCCTTGGTCCTAGACCTAACATGAGACCCGTATTCGAGGTGATTTGTCGACAGTGACAAGTAATTCTCATAGTTGGGATAGAGCATCACGTAGCCCTTGAGGTACGCCAGCTCAATGAAGAATTTTTTCCAGGACCTGAGCCAGTTGTTGGATCGGACGTGAGGGACGACGGTGTCGCCCATGGATAGCCAGGATTCGGAGAAGCGGAGTAAAAGGTAGTCGTGGAATAGGCTCCAGTGTTCCGGGAAGTAGACTGCGCCCCAGCTGCAAGGTACTTGAGAGAGGTAGGGTGTTGAAGGGAATGGAAGACCTTGCGAGGAAAATAGAGACCTGGCGTTAAATGGAATCCGGCCTTCGGGGCGTAGTTCGACGTGCTTTTGCTGGTATAGACTGACTCCGAAAAGGTTGGGCGATTGGTCGATTGGGGAGTCATATCTGCGGCAAGCGTCGGTCAAGAGAGGTCTACGGAGATGAATAGGAAGCGTACGTACCGATATTTGAGTATAGCCATTTTTACCCAGGCATAAAATAGGGGAGACAGCTCTACATCGTCTTCGAGGAGCAAGCCATAGGTGTCGTTATTCCTCGGGTACCATGACTCCACGATAGCAGGAAGCAGGCCTCCGTGAACAATGCGATGGTGCAGGAAGAAGCTTCCATGAGGCCAAGAATAGGTCTGCGAGATTTTGAGTGTTTCAAAATCACAATCTTGCTCAACGTTCAGCCTGAGATCGATGGAATCTCCAAAGTACCGAGCTGCAGACAAAGACCCGAGAAGCCTTGCCAGAGAGTTCGGTCTGTCCCGAGTGATGACGCTGATGTCGATCCTCGGCTTGTGCCAGTCTGTTGAGATAGTCAGCAAATGCCATCAATAATTTGCTGGGGGGGACGTACTTTTCCATTGCTGAAGAGTGAGAGATGCCATCCAGTCGCAGTATGCCAGATCTTGTTGTGGGACTTCGACTATGATATTGTCTGCAAAACGGAAGGTGTCAAGAAGAAACCCAGCGAAATTATGAGACTTGAGTGTGATCACGACGTGTGAGGCCAAGCCATAGTTTCCGTCGTCTCCTATTGACCGAAAGATTTCTCTGCGACGCATGTATTGGTTTATCGTGAAAAAGTCGACCGAGCAGCCTCCCTCCATGACTAGACGAGTCTTTCGCTTGATCGGATTAAAGCTGAATTGCAGGTTGGTGTCGACTACTAGGACCCGAATGGTGTGGCCTCGTGAGAGGAGACCGCAGAGGAATGGTGCAAGATTTTGAACATCCTGCTTCTCTGAGAGGAGGACGTCGAATCTCAGACGTTGGTGTGGCAGAACGGCCGGAGGGGTCGTGGCGGGAACATTCCTGCTGACGTTGGTTTGAATGCTGGAAGCCTGGGGTACGTTCGTGGCCAGGCTAAGTGGAGAGGGGGAGATTTCAGGAGGACCATGTCGGCCAACTAATAGGCCGCTGGCGTTCCAAGGATTGCAAAGTGCAATCTGCTCAGAGAAGTGTTTCCAGGTCGATGGCAGCGGGTTCAAGTTGGAGAGCGTGTCCAGACGTATAACAAACGGCGGCTCGATATACAACGCCAAGTCAGGTTGGCTCCGTGGAAGGTGTACCCAGTCCACGATGTTTGCTGGGTGCGTGCCGTTTGGAGGGAGAGGTATGCCTCGAGGTCCATAGGGGAGGCTCCAGTCGATGATTTCTCCGACCAAGATGGAGCGTGTTTGCTTGTCCACGCCAAGGAGTCCGTCGTGCCTCATAACCAGAGTCCATGGCGAAGCACGCAAAAGGCGGAAGACAGAAGGAGATATGTCGTCATCCCAAGTCTTCACGCCAATCTCTGGGTGATCCTGCCCCTCGTGCTTCGTGAGTTCCTGTCGCAGCTTATCTGATAAGATCCGGTGCAGGGACGCGGGTGCAAGCAGGATCACTTCTCGAACGGCCGTCCCAGGGTCGAGGAGCGGAGCGAGGATGTCTGCAATCTGGTGAATGGACACGTTCGACACAGGCAGCACCGCGGTCAGCCTTTGGTTGGAGAGGAGGGCGGGGTGAGGATGTTCATGGAGGGACATTTGTCGGCCATTTTCCGCAATGTCACCGGCGGCGGAGAATGTCGGCCGCTTTAGCGTGGCGTGGCTCGCGGTTTGAAGGACCAAGCCTCGCCACTGTCGCCAAGAAAGGACAAGGGTGAAAAGGATGAAGCAGGAGAGGTGCTTCCAGAAGGGCGCGTCTACAGATGGCTTGACCATGGCGAGACGGGAGAAGGAGGGGCGGTCCACAATCGAGCATCACGCAAGTATTTCTATTATTAGACCATGATACCCAAGAATTACTGTGCAGAATAAGAGCAAGAAGTATAGTGTGGTGTCTGTAGAGATGAGGTGCGCGTTCAGTGTTCCTGCGTCAGGAGAGCCATATACAAAGTTCACAGCATGAGAAAGCGTTGTGTCCATGATAGCATGGGTCTTTTGGATATCTATCTATCGAGTATAAGTAATTAGTCGGATCGTATGGCAGCCTCTGTTTGTTGCGACACGTTAGAAACCCTGCTATATGGAGGCAGAGGGAAACCATCACGTACTGAAGAATTCATATGATAGCCAACATAGGGCGGTGCTTGGCATTACAGTGAGGATTCGAGGAGTCATCCCCCGACTGAATCCCCGTAGACCATCCTTCTTCCAGATGATTTTCAAAGCGTCGCCCATGCCTCGTACGCTTCGGATTTCGGGGTCCGTGGCCGATCCTCGGGTTTGAAGGATCGTTTTGGCCACATCAAGCGGTGTCGTCACGCCCGCAGCAACAGCGCCAGCGATGCCCCCGGCCACAATATGTGATCCTGGTGAGTATTCCCCTCGCGGGTTGAGGTATCGCTTGATATGCTCGTAGACGGTGAATTGAATGGCGTTGAAGGGTATTGAGATCGCGAGAGTGGTGGGATAAGAGATATAGAAAGCTGCGAGTCCTTCAGTCCGGTAGATCGAGCGTGCACAGGTCAGCAGGGATCGGTATTCCGACTTGTGAAGTTGCATCCGTTGCTTGATGACGTCGAAGGGGTTCATGAAAGCATCGCTGACGATGGTGGCCGACGCGCCAGCCAACGCTATACGGGGCACCAGTCAGCAAAAAAGAGTGGGAAGGTAATTGATTGACGTTACACGTAGCCAAAACCTGGTTCCCAGCCTCGTTACCCCCAGCCAGCTCCTTCACTGCCTCCAAAGTCCCAAAGTGGAGAGCATGGGCAGGACCAGCGCCAAGTGCGACAGAGGACACGCCCCTCCAGAGGGCCCTCATACCCTCTGTAGCCGATATCCGCGTAAATGCATTCCCCACTCCACTGTAGACTGCGACCGGGGAAGTTGCAAACACTTGCATTCGCGTCTGAGTAGACAATCACGTTGGTATCGTTCAAAATAGTCGTGTCGAGTGTGCTCACCTTGATGCTGTCAATAGGAAACATGACAGCATGTTCTGAGATACCAGCCTAGACATTCGGTTTAAAAGAGACAAGAAAACAAGGAAGACGCGGTCATACCAGTGCTCCAGCCAACATGTTCACCTGGACTGTCTTTTAGGATGCCTCCGATGGAATGCTAGAAAAGGCTTACTGCAAGTCCCGCATTCGCAGGCAAGGCCTCATAATCTGGTTCCTCAGCCATGCTGGCAAAATGAGTCGTGACGAGGAGGTACTGCTGGGGAAAGGAAAGAACGGGGCTATGGTACTCGTTTGCAAGGGCAAGACGAGTTGTAGTGGAACTGCGGAGGGACGGAGGACGGGGCAGAGTCCAGGGTAATAAAGCCAATGGCCGTCGCGGTTCAAGCAAATCCGGCCGAACAGCTTTTTCCACGATGACATACACTCGGAACATTTTTTCATCGGAAACTGTATACACCATAGATCACGTTCTCTACACATCGTCCAAGTAATTACAATCCAAGTTGAGCAAAAGAAATGAAATGGGTCCCCCCAGCACAGAGATATCCATTCCCCACCTTGATCCACTGGTGGCCAGAAACGCACACTCCCATCTGACGCAACCTCTGCTGGTCTGCCTGCTCCTTCCTCTCAAGCTCTGCAATTCGTTCACGCTCGGCTCTCAGCCTCCGTTCATCCTCCTCAGCTTGTCGCCTTTGATATTTCAACTGCTTAAGTCGTGCTTCTTCTTGTGCTTGCGCCGCCTGTCTAGCCAACTCCTCTGCCTGTCTCCTTTGCGCTTCGGCCTCTCGTTTCGCCTTTTCGAGCCTCTTATCCCTCTTCCGCCGTTCATCTTCTTCAGCTTGACGTCTCTCCGCTTGCAGCTGCAACCACATCCGTGTCTCATCGGACATCCCTGGGCGCCTGCTTTGACTATTCGGGGGTGCAGGAGTCAGAGCCCAGGAAGAGGATGCAGAGATAGGTGCGACCGGTGTCGCACGGTGAGGCGATTCTGGTGGCCCCGGCTGTACATTCCTCCTCTGCTGCTGAGAGCCCTCTCGACCTCCCCGAGTGCTAGCGTTCTCACCAGAGGGTACAAATTGAATCCGGGGACCGGCGTTGATGTAGCCTCCACCCGAGGCGAAGCTAGTGAGCTTGTCCAGTACTTCAAATGACGGTCTCTGTGGTGGCTCGGTCTGGGGTGGTTCGACATTTTGGGGCGTAGACATGTAACCGACTGGAATGCCTGTCCGTGCCTTGAGTGCAACTAGATGTGCTCTCCTCTGAAGTATAGCCTGTGCTCTTTCCTCCGCTTCCTTTGCCTCCTTTTTCTGACGCTGCTTGTCGATCTCTGCGTCAATTTCCGCCATCTCCTGCAAGTGCTTCAGTTCGGCTGCCTCCTTGCGTTCTCTCTCCTTCAAATCAGCCAGCTGCTTCTTTTTAATACGCTTATCCTCGCGGTCGCAAGTTTTGCATGCGCCGGGAACCGGTAGCTCGTGGCACTTTCGTGGTAGAGGATGGCCCCATAGACATTTCCCGCTGACGAGTTCCTCGCAGGGAATCTTGCTATGGTCGACAATGTTGTGGCACCTGGAAGTGCATCTGTGCACCTGGCAATTGAGCATCGTATCGCTGAGAAAGAAGTCAGTTCATTCGCTCAAGTCTACCGGCAAGGAGTCATACCATGGTTCGATACAACCTCCGTCTGGACATTTCTCATCGAAATCTTCGGCCTTGCAAAGAATTTGTTTTCGATCGGGGTGTCGGGCGCAGTACACAGGTAGGCCTTCATAAATATGTTCTCCTTCCGCGAGCATGTTGAACAGCTTCGTCCAGACTTCCTTTCCTTTGCGCGAATTCTTGAAGGTGCTGGAGTTGCCTATCATGATGAGGCCGTTGCGTGCGCGGGAAAGGAGTACGTTCAGACGTTCTGGGGAGTACATGAACCCGATGTCGTTGCTAGAGTTGCTTCTTGTGAGCGAAATAATGACGATGTCGCTCTCCTCTCCCTGAAAGTTATCTGTTTCAAAGATGTCAGACTATGGACCAATTAAGCAAAAGGAAACAGTATGTACCGATGGTAGACAGGCGGATAGGCTTCTTGTTTTCCTTAGCGGTTGCCGGACTGAGTAGGCCCGCCTTGACCAACTCATATGAGTCGAGATCGCTCAGAAGAGGGTCGTTGTCCTTCTTCAGCGCATCGCGAAGACGGTGAAGCTGTCCCAGATATGGTGTTAAGACCACGAGGTTGTCGGTCCCGTACCCTTGTTGGCCGAGATATTTCACGATCTTCAGGACCATCTCGACTTCGAATGGATTCTGTTTGGACGCTTTCGATGCCATGTCCTTTCTGTCGGTGAGTTGACCATGGTTACCTTCGGGCTTGGAGTGGCTGATGAAAACGATATTGTCTTGGACACCGCTGATATTGGGGCGGTTTTGTGTTCGAGTTGCGTCTTGCAGTTCGGGGTACGTGAGTTGTCGGATGAGGTCGGATATCTCGGGTCTCATGCGGTGTTGTTTCATCAATGTTTGGTGAGGGTAGCCGGATAGAATCAGTCGCTCGAATAGGGAGCAATTGAGGTCGTAACCGTTGTTTTTCTCGACAGTAAGCTCGTAGTTGTTGACCTTCGGTCGAAGTTGCCTGGTAAAATATGAATTAAAAAGCAAACAGATCCTAGACTGAACAAACGCACTTGTGGTCACCGATGAGGATAAGCTGCGACAGGTTGGGACTGAGGGCAGTCAGGATATGGCTTTCCAAGATTTCACCAGCTTCCTCTACTAGAACGACATTGGGAGCGGCGGCCTGAATAGAAAACCCGAATTTTGCAGCAGCAGTCGTTGTGCAGCCAATGATTCTCTTTCCTCTTAACACGCTGATATCTTTGGATGCGAATGCTTGCTCCAGGTTCTCGAACTGCTTGTTATAGGATTTGATGGTTGAATACAGGCCTTGAACTTGTTTCGTCTCCACAGCATCGTACCATTCTCGATATTTCACGTTTCTTTCGGCTGGGCTCATATCCCATATGCCTGAACCCAACCGTACGTTTTCGGATGACGAGAGAGCGCCGGCATCTTGTCCCTTGAGCCATCTTTCAAGAAGGTACGTCCGACCTATAACGTGACCTTTCTTCCTCCCAACAATCTGCATATCGTCTTCGCCCTTGGGGACAGTAAAGGCAAAGGCGTAGTCACGGTCTTCAGATTTCAAGTAGCCGAGGATGTCTTTAAGCGTGATTGTCTTTGTCATGTACTCGGCGAAGCTCGAGGTCAATTTCCCGTCGAGGTTGTCGAGCGACAATTTCGCCGCGTTAATTGCTTGCCATTCGGTCTTGTCGCGAGGTCCCGTGTTAACTTGATGTCTGAGCGTGAGGGGCTCAGTTTTCGATGTCGATTTCCCGCCAAGTCGAACCATGCTTGAAGCCGGAATTCCGATGTCCAGTAAGCTGGTTAGAATGTCGTCAAGTGCATGGTTCGTGAAACAAATCACTAGGATGGTTTGCTTTGTGTAGTCATGGATTGCTTTCGCCATAAGCGCGCCGATCAATGATTTTCCAGTGCCTTTGACCGTTTAGTCAGAACCTATGGCTTATGGGCGATGGCCATGTAAATAACTCACCAGGGGGTCCTTGAATAAGGGAAACTCTCTGCACCAGGCCAACAAGGAGAGATTGCGATTGGGATGCGTCCAAGTGTATGTGGTCCTTCGTTCGTAGAAGGGATTTCAAATCGCAGTCGGGGTCCGAAAGGAGGGCATTGACAACGGGAGTTGCCTGTTCGAATAGTTTGAGTTTTTGAGGGACGCTGTCGGGTTTCCACAGTAGAAGTTCTTCGGACAGAGGGAGGCTGGGAGCTTGTTGGAGTGCCTTCAAAACAAATTCGTATGCAAACAAGGGTGTGTCGATTTGAATAAGCGTGAGGTTGTCACTCTGTTTGATCTCTCGGAGAGCTTTCATTAGTCCTTCGTTGCCCTCTAGCTGAACGGCGATAATGGGCCAGGGCTGTGCGAGGAGGGCTGTGTCACGGTGAATAGTAACGAAGGCGATGATTTCGTTCTCGACCTGGAGGCAGGCGAGGGATTGGTGCCTCAAAAAGTACCTCTCGTCCCGGATATGCTTTTCGCGTCTTTCAGGGTTGACGCCCTGGAATATGGCCAAGTCTTCTTCGCATTCAAGCTGAAGTCCGCACTTGACCCGGTGGACATTCTTGCCACGAGGCTCACTCTCCTGTAAATAGAGGCCAACGACCTGAAGGCCGCTTATCTTCGTGCCACGCCTCCGTTTACGATCCCCCAGAGCCAGCTGGAGCTCTTCCCTGAGGTCGTAGAGCATATCTTCTCGAAGGAGCCTGAATTGGTTGTCGAGATGGCTGGCCACCCGGGTTGGTTCAGTGGAGGGATCTCGCAGGAAGTCACTGGGCCGGATGAAAGCGGGCTCTTTAGACTGAACTTCGTCTGGCGTCGGGACGATGGCAATCTGGCGGAAGTCAGCAAAGTCGTTGTCATGGCGTCCTCCTGAAGTTGAGCCAACTGCGCCAGCGGCGACGGTCGAGGATTCGCTTTTGAGCGCTTCCGTAGCGTGCTTGACCTTGTGGCCTAGAGTTCGCAGGTCGATGTCACCGGATGATAACAAACGACGGAGATGTTGGTTCAAGTAAGGATCCTCTCTGTATGTTGCTGAGGAGTCGGGAGCGAGGGAGATGAGTTGGAGGAGCAGCCACCCGAAGGCTTTCTGGCTGTCGAGAGTAAGGGTATTATTAAGGAAAGCCTGCTGAAAGGCATTCCAAAAGATCGGGGGGTCCACTATCTTGAGGAGAACAGACTGTAGGAGTTGTCCGTTACTGATCTCCGCCAATCCTGGTTGTTGGAAATAGTGTAGGAGGGGTAAGGCATGTTCATTCAGGAAGGTGGCGGCCAGGTGATAACGCATTGCATTTTGTAAAGCATCCATTCCGCTCTTGGAAGATGAGAGCTGGTATAGACAGTCTCCTGGATCTGTCTGCGAGCGTACTGCTTCGAGAAAGAGATTGGCATTGCCTGGTTGGATCCTGGTTTTGCCACAGAGGGCATCCTTGAAGAGTTTTGTCAGCCTGCTTGCCCGCGCACTCTCCATCGTGAATCGATGAAATCTCGCTGAGAGGACGCCTGCGAGCGATAAGGAGATCCGCAGCAGCCTGGCATAGCTTAAATAGTCTTTGGAATGCCCACAAAGAACAACAGAGTGGCAGAAGCAAACAAACAACCTTGGGCGCCAATCGGTCTGTCCCGTGTCACGGGGTTACAATGCATCCCGTAATCCGGTAACGCCGCTCTGTCTCGAACCGCCATCCATCTCCTCTGAGCAACTGAACCCGGAACAAGAAAGTCACTCACCTGATCGACCATCAAGGTTTGTCGAGAATTCTGGGGATCCGGGAGGGATCCTGGATGAGACATACAACTGGCAACTATATCATACCCTAGCGACAAAAAGCCACCAAATTTGTACCAGCAATGCCCATAATCTGCTCTAAACTCGATTGCCGTCATAATATCATAGTGGAGTACGTGGAAGCTTTATTAGTAGCCATACTGGAAATCCTTCGATAAGTAAGTAAGGTATATCATGGAGAGACGTGACCGAAAGACACTGCGGATAGTGAAGGTCCGGATTTTCCGGCACCTAGTGCCTGAAGTGGCCAAACGTCCGGCCCAAGGTGCCGGAAATCTTGGCTCCTGAATTTCCGCACCGCAGAAAATCCGGCACTTGAGTTGGGGTCCTGAAAATATGCCCCTAAGTAGCGT
>SDEE01000418.1:0-42890 GCA_004126415.1 Candolleomyces aberdarensis | reverse complement strand
TCCAGCAAGACTTTCTTGTTTACTAGAGTTAGTAGCGGGCTAGGGCCACCTGTTGGCCGCTCCAAAACTTATTTGAATGTCACCGTAAACGTGCTGTCATTGATATTACGGCCCACCGCGCGCCGGCCACGGAGTAGCATGTATCAGGCTTCAGGACGAGGATATCGAGAATCTATACTAGCGAGAGACAGAGGTGTTGAGTGAGAAGGACCCTGAGGACGACTCAAGAGGTGAAACGAACCAACGCGTATCAAGTTCACTCTGCCGCCCGCGGCTTGCCCTTCCGTCGAACCCCCTTTCCTTACTGTAAGTTCTGCATCTGCATCAGGGCCAGAAGATTGGTGACGTTGACCAGTAACCATGCAGCTACATACCCCTCCAACGAATTGACCTGAAAATCGCGATGAGGCACACGCATACTCGCAAAGAGTTATTATTGCCGGTGACTCCCAGTACCCGACGACAGGTGCGTGTTACGCTTGGTCCAAAGCAAGCTTTCAAAGGAACTAGATGTGTAGCAATTTTGGTGAAGATTGACTTCAGGGATAGTAACGAAGACAAAGGAGGTGATGAGGACAGCAAGAGGATCAGCGATAGTTACATAGATAAATATGGATCAATCGTCGTCGTCCTCCTTCTTTTGGTCCCTAGGCGGGATACCATGGGCCCATTTTCCAGAGAGGTTACTACGAAAAACGGCGTTCATGTAAGTCCAAATTTCCAACCCCAGATAGCCAAAGAAAGAACGGACTCCACTCACTCAAACAACGCCATAATCGTCCACTTCCTGTTATCCGCCTCAGGGAACACCAAGCTCCTCGGGCCATAGAACACCTCATCATCGACCTCGTTCTGCTTCCTCGGCAAGCAATGCATGAGCTTCCAGCCGGGATTCGCTCCTCTCTCTTGACACAGTTGCTCCGTCACCTGGTAGCCCTCGAACGCTTGGAGGCGTTCAGCCTTCTCGGCTTCCTGGGCCCATGGAGATCCAGGTATCGGTGACGACGACGTCAGCGCCTTTGACGGCTTCGCGCGGGTCGGTGCCCCAACAGATGCCCTTGTCGCATCCGAGCTCTTCGACCCTGGACCACACCTCCGTGGGGGCGCGGTAGGCAGGGGGAGAGGCGACACGGAGCTGGTGGCCTAGACGAGGGTAGGTGACGAGCATGTCGTTTAGGATGTTGTTGGCGTCGCCGACGTAGACGATCATGGTTAAGGATCGGAGGTCTTGCCAGCCGTATTCAAAGGCGGGTAAGGACTTTCCGGCGAAGAGGTGGGCGTGTTAGTGCAGGGTTAAGAGGTCCGTGAGGATTTGGGTTGGGTGCCAGAGGGAGGAGAGGGCGTTGAGGACGTGAACTGGGGAGTGCTTTGCGAGTTACAGCCATATAATAGAAAAGAGAAGGAAATAGATAAATAGATTTCGACGAGTAATGGACGGTTCCTGACCTCAATCTCAGAATGGTCTCCGACCCGGGCAAAGATACCTTGACACATCCCACCAATGACCCTAGCTGTATCCTAGGGTGTCTCTTTGACACCCAACTGGATATCATCCTCCCCAAAAACAGTGCACGTCCGCCAAGCAACCTATGAGTGGCCGTTGAATGAGCAAAAGGTGTTTGATTTTGTCGATACATTCAGTACATCTTGCGGATCGTATTCCTCGAATATGTACCACTAAATATTTGAATTGAAGGATCCCCACTTCGATGTTCAGCCAGGGCTCACTGCAAGCTAGTAGTCGCGAGTCACGTACAATGTACCGTCAGTTAAACAATACTACGAAGCGAGAGGTTATACTCCTGACCTGTTCCAGACGTTGTCTTCGGCCTTGGACTGCTGCTTCGGCTTGAGCCCAGAAATTGTTCTCTGGGTCAACACTTGTCCCAGCCCAATCTTCAATGATATCGGTATATCGGCGATTGATGGCCAAACGCTCCGGAGGTCCAACAGTAGTACCATGTATGCAACCGTTGATTACACGCATGTCAACTTCCCCTTCCCAAATAGCCTTGATATCGTCAAAGCCGATGTACGATTCGATGAAGTGATCTTGAAGGCACCAGATTATAAGGACGCGGAGCTTTGAAGCGCACAGGCGCAGGGCTTCCCTCGCCATTCCTGCGGGACTGATCGAATAATAATAAAGGCCAAGGGAAAAGTGCGTCAGACACTTCAGCTGGGAAAGATTTCTTGCCTGCTTCAAATCGTTATCCTCTAAACATGCAAGGCCCAGGTGGGTGACGTTTTGGAAGATCGGGGAGCGGAAGGGATCGTTTGGTGCTACGCCGATCCAGGTGGATATCCCAGTTGGATTCAGCGAGGGCTCAGTGGAACTGAAAATCTCTGGCACCCTGCTCCTACCATCCCAGATCAGAAGAGTTTGAATCCCAAGACACTTTTTCAGGGCGGCTACGATCTCTTCACTGACTCTGAATTCGGCAACGACGAATATCTTGATATGTGTTGCGAAGAATTCTGGAGGTTTGCTGGTCTCTGGATCAAGCAATGTGCGACAGAAAAGCTTTGCAACGGCTGCGCTTTTCAGCACGACCCTGTAGTAGATTTTGGGCTCCACCCTAGAGTTTTCTCTTTCATTAAGTTCTAGTTCACCACGCAATAAGATAGCTCACCAAAACTGCACTCTCTTTGATACGAGTGCGCAATGCGGACCGTCCCCATTCTCTGCTGCGAGTTCGAAGACTATACGTCCGATGTCTTCAGGTAGGTCTGAGAACCGATCAAAACAGGAGAGAGCGTTCATGGGACCCAACGAAGTGCAAGAACAAAGGGCTTTCAAGAGCCTTGGTCGATAACAATCGGATGATCCCACGATATTGGCGGCTGCCCTCAAGTTAGCCTCAAGAGTCAAAGATATGGATATGTGCAGCCATGTCCAGTGGCACCCCTTCTTCCACACATTATCCCTCTTAACAAACACGTCCCGTTTCAATATCGCCGTGAACGTGCAGTCAATGATACCGCTGACCGCGCGCCGGCTACAGAGTAGCACGCATCAGGCTTCAGGACGAGGACATCGAGAATCTATACTAGAGGGAGAGAGACAGAAGCGTTGAGTGAGAAGGACCCTGAGGACGACTTATGAGTTGAAACGAACCAACGCAGATCAAGTTTACTCCCCCGCCCGCGGCCTGCCCTTCCGTCGACCCCTTTCCTTACTGTAACTTCTGCATCTGCATCTGGCCAGAAGTTAAGTGACGTCGACCAATAGTTATTATTTCCAGTGACTTCCAGTACCCTACGACAGGTGCGTGCTACGCTTGGTCCAAAGCAGGCTTGCAAAGGAAGGAGATGTGTAGCAATTTTGGTAAAGATTGACTTCAGGGACAGTAACGACGACAAAGGAGGTGATAAGGACAGGAAGAGGATCAGCGATAGTTAGATAGATCATTATGGATCAATCGTCGTCCTCGTCTTCCTTCTTTTGGTCCCGAGGCGGGATACCATGGGCCCATTTTCCAAAGAGGTTACTGCAGGGAAAAAAAGGTTCATGTAAGTCCAAGTTTCCAACCTCAGATAGGCAAAGAAAGAACGGAATCCACTCACTCAAACAACGCCATAATCGTCCACTTCCTATTATCCGCCTCAGGGAACACCAAACTCCTCGGGCCATAGAAGACCTCATCATCGACCTCATTCTGCTTCCTCGGCAAG
This sequence comes from Candolleomyces aberdarensis, assembly GCA_004126415.1. Lineage (NCBI taxonomy): Eukaryota > Fungi > Basidiomycota > Agaricomycetes > Agaricales > Psathyrellaceae > Candolleomyces > Candolleomyces aberdarensis. The sequence goes on along the minus strand of SDEE01000418.1, from coordinate 39,215 downwards.
CAATGCATGAACTTCCAATCGGGATTTGCTCCTCCCTCTTTACACAACTGTTCGGTCACCTGGTAGCCCTCGAACGCTTGGAGGCGTTCAGCCTTCTCGGCTTCCTGGCCCATGGAGATCCAGGTATCGGTGACGACGACGTCAGCGCCTTTGACGGCTTCGCGCGGGTCGGTGCCCCACCAGATACCCTTGTCGCATCCGAGCTCTTCGACCCTGGACCAAACCTCCGTGGGGGCACGGTAGGCGGGAGGAGAGGCGACACGGAGCTGGTGGCCTAGACGAGGGTAGGTCACCAGCATGTCGTTCAGGATGTTGTTGGCGTCGCCGACGTAGGCAATGGTCAAGGGTCGGAGATCTTGCCAGCCATATTCGGAGGCGGGTGAGGACTTTCCGGCGAAGAGGTGAGCGTGTTCGTGCAGGGTCAAGAGGTCTGCGAGGATTTGGGTTGGGTGCCAGAGGGAGGAGAGGGCGTTGAGGACGGGGACTGGGGAGTGTTTTGCGAGTTCCTGTATGACGAGAATAATAAATAAATAAATCAATAGTTTTCGACAAAGAGAAATAAGGGGTTCCTTACCTCAATCTCAGAGTGGTCTCCGACCCGGGCAAAGATACCTTGACACATCCCACCAATAACCCTAGCTGTATCCCTAGGTGTCTCGTTGACACCCAATTGGATATCATCCCTCCCCAAAAACAGTGCACGTCCACCAAGCAACGTTGCACTCGTCTCAGCAGCCAAACGCGTCCTCGTGCTCCGTTTGGAAAAGAGCAAGGCAATGGTTTTGTTGAAGAGAGATTGGGGAGGGAGTTTTAGTTTTTTGACCTTTTTTGCGGGCAGAGAACCTTGAGGCACGAGCCATGGCTGCGAGAGCTGCTTCAGCCTCAAGGAGTGACGCAAGGTTTGTTCAATCTGGGGGACCGTTAGGTCTGCCAGCGTCATCAAATGGGGGACGGTCTTTTGAGCAACCACCCGGGAGGCCATGCTGGACGAATGAAGGAGGGAGAAGGAAGCTTATGTGAGGAGAAGGAGAATTAAACGCAAAGGTTGAAATGACTTAATGACTCGAGTCAGAATGCTACTCTGAGCTTACTGGCCAGAGTCGGCCGACGTTGTTGGGTTCCTGTTTGGCTCGGCGCTCGGCTTCTCCCGCTGTCCCGCCTTCTGCTTCTTTTGGGCACAGAGCGGGCTCGGCGCGCCTGACCCTAACCCTCTCTAGCGGTGGCTTTGTCCTGGATCCTTCGCTTCAAGTCGTCCTTGTCGAAAAACGCGCCGATAAACCTCTCAAATACAAAGGCTTTCAGGCGAGTACGGTTCAAGAAAACCTACTTGCCAGCTATTACAGGATTTCTCTAATTTAGAAGCTTCTTTTGTTCAAGTTATTATGTATTACGTCCATTCACTTTACCCCGCCTATCATCGTGGTGTTCCGCATAGCGTACCGTTACTTCGTCACCAAATGGCCAGTATACAGAAAACGTGGGTCTAACCAGACAACACTATAAAAATTCGGGGTAAAAATGCAAGGCGTACAACATACAACGGTCCTCAAGGAAGAGAGGGGTCAACCATCAACGCCAATCCCCAAAAGCAACGCCACTATGACCGGACCATCCAAGACGGCTAATAAAACGAAGATTCATCGATTCTAAAGACGATGGGATAGCCAAGGGCGAGGAGGGCAGCACACTGAAGAAAGAAGGCAAACCAAGGCGCATCGGGATTCGGTGAAGACGGGCGGGCGATATCAACTCTGGCTCGAAGACGCGTTGTAGTTGGCTCGCTGGTGTGCTCCCACCACGTATAGCAGCCCCGGCACGAGGAAGAATTTTCAGGGAAGTAGGCGTCGATGAAGCAGCTGGTACAAGGAAGGAGGATGTGGGCGCCTCGTTGTCGTCGTCGTCCATCGACAGGGTGGGGTTTACGGTGAGTCCGCCGTGCATACCTCCTGTCGATGAGTACTGGTACTCAAACACCCCACTGTTTCCATAGTGTATCCTCCAGACACAACCGGCGGGGACATCTCCTCGAGGTTAATTGAAGACACCCATCGCTTCCCCAGCCGAACCAATGCACCACAACCTTGCGGAGAACGGTTCTTTCGGTTTCCCAAGAAATTTTCTCCCAACAATCTGGATCCCACCCTCGAGGGAAACGCGCCCAACACACAGGGCTATATGCGTCACCCCAGCGCTCAGTCCCCACACAGGGTCGGCGGAGACCCTCAAACAGAGTCTGTTATTTCATTAGACTTCGAGACCCAGAACCGAATTAAATCGACATGAGGAAAATTACCGACATTCACCCAGCGTCTAGACCTGGACCCTTCACCTTACCGGCTCTATTTGGTCGCTCGGTGTCCATCCCTTCAACATCGTCACAGGGTAGGGTGTGGGCCTCCTCATCAATCCATATCCAGCAGAGCGAGAAGTTAAAAACATGCGGCCTAGAGCTTCCTGAACCGAGCAGACGAAACACGCATACTACATGCACACGCGGCGGTGGAGAATGTGATGCCGATGAAGAGATGGATATGGATATAGCCAGACGTGAAGAGCAAGACCCAGCCCACGAAGATATTTTTGTCCGCGCCGCAAAGCACAACTTGGGTTGAATTCGAATCGTGCAATTCAAACAAAAAAAAAANTGAATGCCGGTCATGGTAAGCTCCTCCATTCATTTCGTCATATCATATTAACGGGGTAGATTGCCAGGAGATACACGGACTCTTTCATTTCGCTGACACTGTCCGAGAGGGGAAAGAGAGTTGAGGGCATGTGGAAGATAGGCGCCCAGAAAACTTTCAAGTCGGACCATCCTAGAGCCCGAGCCTGGCCACAAACACGGCGGCAGAGGATACATCGATAGATCTTATCGGCGTTAGGGCTGACTCTGAATTAGGGCGGGACAGACACACCAGGAAGAAGAGCCGAAATTATCAGGCATGACGGGCAACCAAGGAACTGAACTGGAAACAGCAAGCCGGATTGTTGAATAATGCAGTAGTAGCCTATAACTGAAAGGTAAGTCCATTCATAATACGCATCGTTTCGACGATTCACATCTTTACCCCTAGATTGATTTCCGGGAACCACAGTTCTGAGGACGTACTATGTACAGTACCTCTGGGTGAAGCTACGCACACCCTTACTCCTGGGGTGAAATCATGCACATCTTTGCCCATCCGGCGGAAACGGCCCCTGTTTCGAGGAGAGAGGCACAGTCTCGCAGCCAAGAATGGGAACGTCAATCCCTATCGCAAGCCGCCAGGAACGATGGGTGGCGAGCAGCGAGGTGCACGTCATAACCTCGGCGGCCTCTGACCCATATCGGTCCAATGTATAAGAACCGAAACGAGGCCAAGGCTCAATCAGTGTGTCTGACAGCGTTCGGGCCCGCTTTTACGCCGTGCAGGTAGAGCAGATACATATTGAAACCGCACCGAAGGTCCGCACTGAAGGAACTTGGCAAATGAGGCTGATTCGTGAGAGCGGGTAGGTTCCTTTCTTCTTCGGCGCTAGCATCCACTGAGTCGTCGATCGTAGATTACCAGGGTCTGCTGCACGTCGTCCAGGAAGAGGAAACGTCAAACCACACCGAAGGTCGCACTGAAGGAACTTGACAAATGAGGGTGATTCATGAGAGCAGGTAGGTCTCTTCCTTCTTCGGCGCTAGCTTCCACTGAGTCGTCGATCGTAGATTGCCGGGGCCTGCCACACGCCGTACAGAAAGAGGAAACGTCAAACCACACCGAAGGTCCGCACTGAAGGAACTTGGCAAATGAGGCTGATTCATGAGAGCCGGTACGCTTCTTCCTTCCCGGCGCTAGCGTCCACTAAKTCGTCGATCGTAGATTGCTAGGGCCTCCTACACGCCGTACAGGAAGAGGAAACGTCCAGCCATACCGAAGGTCCGCAATAAAGGAACTTGGCGAATGAGGCTGGCAAGCCTAGCATGTAGGTTCCTTTCTTCATTCGGCACTAGCGTCCACTGAGTCGTCGTCGATCGTAGATTGCCAGGAACACGGGGTCGCGTCCAGAGAACACGAGCCCCATTCAAAGTTCTTGTCATTGAAGGCGGAGCAAAGAAAATATGAATCAGGATCCTGAGACGCCTCGTAAATGAGGCCATTAATCTCCTTCGCTTGCAGGACAGAGAAAGGCGCCAAGGTCTGGTTCGAGTCTATTCCAACAGATTTCCAACAGAACGGGAAGGACGCGTAGGTAGATCGAGGAATGTAGCATGCGGCGTCCGGCGCTGTGCCTTGAGAGATCCAAGAGAAGACGTCAAGCCAGCCAGTCTGCAACCCAGGTTCTTGGCTATCGAAAGGCTGTATCCCCGTCGATGTTGCGGGTGCCGGTGATATGAAAGCAAAGGTGAGTAAAACAACCTATATGGTGATATTACATTTTGCATACATACCTGGCTGACTGATTGTTCGGGCGTATGGTCCTTTTGGCCGACCATGGTCTTTTAGACGATCCGATGGCGTTTTAATTTCCTGGATCTGAACTTTCCCGGAAACGTTGGAGGAAGTCGCCAAGATCTAATCCGAGTCTATCCCAACAGAATGGGAAAGACGCGTACGTAGACCGAGGAAATGTGGCATGCGGCGTCCGGCGCTGTGCCTTGAGACTGAGAAGACGTCAGGCCACCCAGTCTGCAACCCAGGTTCTTGGCTACGAACAGACTACATCTCCTTCGATGGTGGGGGTGCTGGTGATATGAGTCCAAAGGTGAGTAAAAGACCGATATAGTGATATTGCGTTTCTCATACATACCTGGCTAGCTTATTGTTCGGCGTCCGGTTTTTCGGCCTCCCATCATCCTTCAGACGATGCGATGGAGTTTTAATTTCCTGGATTTGAAATCTCCCAGCAGCGTTGTTGGTTTGCCTATCCTGTCCAGGGAAGGAGCATCTGACATGTGTTGGAGCCGGCGTATGGCATACCGAGGAACCCAACATGAGTAAAGGCACGAATTTCTGGACGGTACGATGGCTCGAGGATGGATTCTATCTTGGAAGGATACATCCCGACATCCTGAAGGTTGCCACGAGCTGGTGAGGTCGTTGACCGTCCAGAGTCTCCCCAGAGCTCCCCGCTGCCAGAGCTCTCCATTCAAGACCCGAGCCTGAGCTCCACGTCGATCCACTGCAAGTGCTTGCCGTAGATCGCCTTGGGATCCCGTCCCATCCCGCCGGAACTTTGCAAGCCCGCAGCCACAACAGCACATGACATCCTGATGCTCTGCTAGTGTTGGAAACTCAGCGAACCCCCGCCTACCCCCATTCAGAGTATTATTCTGGCATTCATTGGGTCAAGGTCATATTGCGGGGGTCTAGAACGACCGACATAGACAATCGCAATCTTGTCACGGTTATCACAACCACCCGTCACCCCTGGAGGAAGATCATTCCCCAAACTGGACGACCCCGGCGCGTTTGACGCATGCCCTTCTCCCCTTGTTGAATTAGCCGTAGGAGCGACACAAGCATGGACATACAACCACGTCACAAGCCCACAACCGCTGTTGACGTAGACTTGACGCGAGAGGACGAAGTAGGGGGGAAGTGGGGTGCACGACTCGGAAGAAGATGATGATGATGGTGTTGAAGAAGCAACCAGCCTAACGAAATGAGCTGGATCTCAGATCTCTCCTCCCTTCCTCCCCCTCTCTCCGTCTCTCTCCGTGCCTCCTCTACTGTTCGTTTCTCGAGGCTCGCTTCGCGCCATGGCCTTGCCTGGATTATTTCCATTGCCCTTAAAATCCATAATCCTGGGTATTATTGGTTGGTCGCCGTTCATTTAATTTCGTCTTCGAGGTCAATTCCGAGTTGATTATTCTCTACGGCCGAGATGAAGAGGATGAAGGCCCGTTGGTCGTGCAATGTTGCATATGCCTGCCTCGCTTTTCCAGGGGCCTGTTATGACCATGAATGATCATGGCCCTTTCCCCTTGCCTTGCCGACCACGTTCAACGCACGCATGAGCAGGCGATAGAGAGCGGCGGATGGCGTTGGTGATTGTGGCAAAAATGTCAATATTGCGCGGGTTTGGAGGGCTGGACACGTTGAATATATTTCAAATTCGTGGCGTCTCGTGGTGACAGTGGGCCGAAAATTGTCTGCCGTCAAGGACGGATGGATGAACGGAGTTTGAAGGAGAGCGAGCGCACAGCAGCGGGGCGCGTGGATCTGGATAATTGTGGTCGAGAAACCGAGAGAGGGAATGGTATCGAATTCAGGGTGGCGGGCTAGTCTGGGGGGCGAAGGTTATTTCTAGACGAGCCAATGGGGAAATTTGAGGGTCCTTATGTCGAAGGACCGTTTGGAAGAGGCCTTGCGATTTGGTAAACAAGAAACGGGGGTTCGCTCGTTTTCGCTCGTTTTTTCTTTTGTTCGCTTCTAATTCAGTTGTCACCGAGAACGTCTCGGACACGGAAAAAACAACGCACCACGCCTGTGCCCTTGCAGTTGGCAGGCTGGAACGTTGGTTCTCCCTATCTCCTGTTCTAGACCTCCCTCGGTAGAAAGCACATTGGTGATAGAAAGAGAAGGTTGGCAAATATCAAAAAATGCGTATGTGGTTTCGCCAATGATCTCGTGTTGATGCCTGTTTTCCGCTCAATTAAGCCGTTCGCTCGACAGCACTCGCTACCTCTCCCTTCTTCCTCCGCCGGAATAGTTTGCCGCCAATCTCACGGGGCGAAATCGTCTTGAATTTTCCATACCCATCGATTGCCAGCAATGAAGCAATGAGCACCTGGCCTTTCGTAACACACCAGCCTCCCTGCTGCGTACTTCTTCCCCGTTTATGTGGAGCACAATGTAACTCTAATTTAGCAAGACCTTGCACATTGGACCCTTCACATCATGATTCATGAATACCGGATTGGCTTGAAGAGCGAAAGATCAACAAAGCTAGCGGCACTACACCTTGCAGCCTTACACCACCTCCTGCCTGGTCTCGATAGAATCCCATTAAAGGCGTTGGCACGCTGACTTGCTCATTCGGCACTCCCTCTGGCTTAGAGAGCCACCCCGCCTACATATACTATACAGCTCATGGCTGGATATTCACATCACCTTCCTTCGTTCACGATGGCTCTCAACTCGCCCACTGCTAAGAATTTGCATATCAACTCCTCTGCTGGAGGCTGGGACTCCCTGGTGAGTGGCATTTGCGCCTAGACGATCTCTTGGGACTTATTCTTCAGCTGCAGAGAACTATCGACGAGCGTGTCGAGATGCCCTTAGGCGAAGGCTCAGACTCAGACTTTTACGACGACCAAGGGGAAGACGACTCGGACTCACTCTACGTACAGTCTTTTCTCCTCACGGACTGGGTGTGCCCACCGACATGACGTGGCCCTGGTTCTCCCCCCTCGACCTATAGGAGCGGCCTAGGATTGAGATTTCAGAACCCTTCTGGGACGACGACCATGATTTTCGAACCGATTCATCTGAGATGTCGGACGCACAAGTGGATCGTCACAGCACGCAGCCTGACAGGGCTCAGGCTGCAGGGTCTCACTTCCAGGAGCCCGATGATCATCGAGAGGTCAAGGGCCTTCTATCTCGCTTGCAAGCCATCCTTCGGCTGCCTTCATTCGATTTTAAGGTGCGTTTCGTTTCCGCCACAGTAATACATCATCCCTTCGGCGCTCGTATATTGACCTCAGGTTTTCGTTTCTTCAGAACGCCCTTCCAGCACTGCTCCGCTGGCTGTCGATGAAGTTGACTTGGTCTCGGTCTCGGTCTCGGTATTGACCTGAGCTTCTCTTGTCAACCGTCGGCGAGATATGACACAATACGCCCCCTTCGCTTGTTTCAAGCGTTTCGAGTTCTTCGCTCTTCCTGCGCAGTTTCTTGACATCATCCCTTCTCCTTCCAGGCGCAGGCCGTTTTGCCGTCCACACACATCCTTTCTTTTCTTCTACCTTCCAATTCGTTCATTCGTTGCTTTCTTTGTCTTAGTACCGCAGAACATTTTCAATGTGAACAATATTCCCTTTCGTTCTCCAACACACCCTTCCTTGCTACAGCTCCTTCCCCCCGAGTGTGATTCCCTCGATGAGATGAATTCTTCTCTCCAGGTCGAGGCTTTGACCAGGAGCGTGGCCGTTTCGCTCAGCATCCAGCCGCGACATAGATGTACGGGCTTCAGCCTCTAGTTTGCTTGCTCAAGGCCTGCATATCGAGCGCATGATGATGACATATTACCGCCTGGCCCATGGATGGCCAGTTGCAACTTGAGGCAGAGTTAGCCGACTGTCTGTCCAATGGCGATTCCTCGCAATCAAATGATGCGGACGCCGTGCCACCACCTCAGGGACGACTAGTACTTCCGTTCTGCAGGTGTATGTATGCCTGTAGGTCATGCTTAAATGAATGCGCAGTTAGTCCAAATTGATTGCTCAACCGTTATAGAACATTTATGACATAGTTTAAGCTGAACGGGACAAGCTTAGAGAGGAAATCGGGTTCGCCGCAGCGTGGCTTTTGTCTCAAGGAGCGTTGTGCACGGTTCGGCAGAATTGTGCGTGATTGAATATGGAACAGATGATCGAATTATCATGCAAAGTTAAGGTGAGCCTCGGGTCAAAGATTGACGATCTACTACTTACTTGAGTTCTCAAGCTTGAAGGGGGTGGCAGGGTGGTGATAGTAAAACGCCCGCTCATCTCGGCCTGCCAATGCACGTCCTTCCAGGATCCGACAAGAAAAGAATTATAGCAGCTATCGTCCTCCTTGACCATCACTTACTCCCTCAGTCATCCGTTTGACTCGGAGGGTCCGGTGTCGTGGGGTACAGCCGAAGGGAGGGTGAACTAGACTCTTGAGTTAGAACAGGGATACCTTTTTGGGAATGAGGCTTGAGCCATACCTACCGTCTGCTGCATGGCTCCACAAATAGCAAGAATAGACTTCAGGATGGGCATAGGCACCCAACAGAGGTTGCTTCTAGGCGTAAACCGTGTTGGTATGATCGTAAAGTCCGGCAATGAGGTGAACCCAAGATTCGGACTGCGTGCTGTCCTTTGGCTAATGCTGATTGAGATAGTTGGCAGATGAGGGCACACGCAACGCGTTGCTTTTAAATTGGGTAAGGTCCCAATCCTGCAACATGAAGAAGCTGAGTTTTCTGCTACCGAGATCCTTGAGGTTTGGTCCATCAGTGCATCCCTTGATGGCTGCAGGCAGAGCGCTCAGACAGGGAGTTGGCTGTGGAGCGCCATCGCTGAAGGGGAACAGGCAGAGGATTTTAAAGACGCTCTACACTTAATCACGCACTGAGTGAGACAACAATGACTGTCACTCACATCATCCACGACTGTGTGCTGTGCTAAGCCTCCGCATAATATGGGAATCGACATAAGCGGCGGAGTTCCCTATGGGCGACGGGTTCAGTTTCTAAACACCTAAGTCAACGAGACCGGCCCTGTCGTGTTCGTCAAGGAGGTTGTGAGCTTCTGGTGAAGGCATAGGCACACGACAAAGCATCCTCGCTCTGGGGAGAAGGGCTTCCCGAACGTTGAGGGATCTTCTCTTCCCAACAACCAATTGTCGTCACTGACGTCTCTGCGAAGCCGAGCAGAAGCCTGCGTTTTCTGCTCTGGATCGACGGATCTCAAACGAGCTCCTTCCCCGACTTCGCATCCAAATGACCAAGCTCCAAATGACCAGGCAAGGGTTTTATCATCTGCAACGCAACCCGGGTGTGATTAAATTGAGGGTGACATGCTCCACTCCCTTCCGTCCGTATTGATGAGTGCATAGGTTTGACCAGTTATCGCCAGCTCGAGAACAGATCGAGGGTGAGGTTGTGCGAGACGCTGCTGCTCCATACAGATCGTCGATTGCAGAACGACCGAATTTAGGTCAGACTTTGACCTTGCCGGTGCTTGCGAATCACTCTGAGTCCCAGCGGATGTCGTCGGTATTGACGCTGTTATAATGGAGCCCATCATGGCGATCAAGTGGAGGCAATGTCACCTCCAGCCGCGTTCTGAGAAAAAGCTCGAGTTCCTATCGACCAAGCGTCCAAGGTGTAGATGCAGGGGTTTCAGGCGATGGTCAAGGTTTTTTCCTAGCGTTTAGGATTGAAGAGACAACAGTGGGTGAGGAACATTGGTACAGTTGCAAGAGGACGAACAGTTGATTGATTTCGAGACGGCAGTGAAGACTGTTCCGGCGGTCGCTGTTCAGAAACGGATTTAGCGGAATGCAGACAATGTGTCGGGCCCCGACCGCGGTAACCAAGAAAGAGGTGGGTAGTTTCGAATCGAGCGGTCCACAAACACTAGACTATATCGCGTCAACCCAAAGCTTTCGCTCCTAGAAAAGCAGTGGTATTGAGAAGGCGCGGCCTCCGAGTCGTTCTCCTGGACTTCCTTTAGGACGACATTTTGCTCGTCGAAATTTTACTAAAAGCTCTTGAGCCTGACKAAAAAAAAAGGCAATTGGCAAGCAAACTTACCTCTGGGCATCAGCTCAACATGAGGCCAGGTGCGAGTTCGCTTGTCGGAGCGATTGAGTTTATCTGACGTTGTCGATCTTTTGCAGCCTGTCGATGTAGACGATGAGGATGAAGAAATGAAATGGGCCACATCGGACTTTAAAAGCGGACCGGTTCAGACGGAAATACCACTTTCGTCCGAGTCTCAAGGAATGCATGCCTCATGCCATGCTTCATAAACGTGCGCGATTGAAAAGACATCACGCTGGCATATGTACACAGTCATGTTATCGTTCGTCCGGGTCGAATATTTACAACAGAATGGCATCTGGTACAGTAACTTTAACTTTGGGTCTACCGGGTGTGATCTCCAATTACGAGGAATTCATATCGTTTCATCGTTTTATCGTTGAAATGTGATGATTAGGGTGGGTATCACTCGACCGCCGACCGACCCAGTTCACGTCAGAGTGAACATGCACCACGTTCCGAACATGTACTCTATTCGGAGGGGTCGTCTCAGTCGTCGCTGTCGGCGGTCGAGCGCAAACAGAGTCGTCTAGAGACAGCAAGTCTATTGGAGGAACGTAGCTCATCTCAGTATCTCGCCTTGCTGCTTCCCTCATACAAAGGAGAACTCGGGCAGAGAAGGATGTGTGTACCGCTTGGTGGACTCTATTTGGAGTTCGGGAATCGATCAGAGATATCATGGTCAGCATCAGGTGGGATGGGGAAGATGAAGGGGGAAGGCTCAGTGCTTACCCAGCTAGAAGAAGGTGAAACTCTACTCGCCCGAAAGTCACTAGAGCGATATGCCCCGACGTCACAGCTATCCAAGTCCACGATATATCAGATGGTAAGGACGAAACAAGATGACGGCGTAGCGCGACGAGTGAGAACGTACCTGCCATCATAGCAAAGTGAAGCGTCCCATTCAGATAGAAAACTTCAAGGATTGGACTTCTCGCTTGCCGATAGTTTCGGAACGTGAACCAGAAACTCAGAGTGCAGGCAACTGAAAGAAAACTCTGGGTGAGGTCGATCAGACGAATCTTCACGGAATCACCCACAAACTGTGTTATATAAAACCAGCGCGAGTAGAGAGATTACCCGGCTGAAATCACGGTAGACAATCAAGCATGTAAGGTGAGAAGGAAAAGGTGATTCAGCTACTGTCACTGGAGCATTCTGATCAGCTTCCTTATGACGAGTGGTCAAGCGGCTTACGGGTGGTCATCTTGAGATCGAGCACCAGAAGCGTGTAAAAGGCTGAAAAGACCATCTGTAAACGTATCAGATGGAATGTGATATATGTAAATTTTCATGTACGCACAACGAAATGAATGGATAGCACAATGCCCATCGTCTTGCACCTATGAGACAGTGCATGGATGCGGACATAGATGATAGCATCCGCAGTGGTGATGGTGATACCAATAGCAACTAATTCAGACGCCATTAGAAATCGAGAGCTGCACAATTATGAGGGCTAGAAGAACTCACATAGAGTCAGCCAGTACAGTTTCGTGCAGATCTACCCACAAGCTTCAGTCAACTGCACGAGTCAAGTGGCCAGACGCGCGAATGCAAACCTCGACTTCACTGCTCGAACTAGGCCTGACTACACAATGCCTTTGGCGTCAGATTGCAGGTAGCGAGAGAATGAAAGTTTATTGGCACATACAGAACCACATAAGCAATCCGTTGGTGAAGAAACCAAGGTACCGTGTCACAAAGAATAGAACTTTGACAGGGGACAGCTTATCCCCCCACAAATATGCGACCTGCGAATACATCATCAACAAAAAGACCGGCCCCGAGAAGCGTAATATTGACTGACCTCCAACTCCAATGTATGGAAGTACTCCAACGCCAAGTACACAAGGGCCGCGCCTAGCGGAGAAGGTTACCATTTGACCTCGTTCGTAGATGAAGAATATTTAGTACCGTTGACATACTGTGAAGACAGTCAGCAGAGCTCGCCTGAAAACATTCGGTAGCGAAACGTACCTTGGTTATCAACAAACGGTTTAATGTTAGCTCGAGATCATCAGTTGGGGACAACATAGTTGAGATAGAAAGGATGAGACAGAGCAACGAGGCAGATACAAGCAGCAGCGATTCCACTTAAATACTTTCAATGCCTACTTCGTGCAATTGTCAACTCCACATACACAAAATCAAAGTAGCTGAATCTTGGACCAATTGCTAAGTTGGTGCCGATCTCAAACGATGATGACGGCTCACTGTTTGCACAATTCAACATATCCTGTCTTGTTGCAGGAGAGGACGCATTGACACAAACGACTGCCTTTGTAAAGCATTTTGCCTGCACAAAGCGACCACCTGGTAGGTTTGTCTAAATGGTGACGAGACAGCAGAGAAAAAGGCTTTATTCGGACTTCAGCACACACCAATAGTGCTCCGTCAAGGTCGTGGATTTTCTCAAGAAAGGTCCCACACCAACAATCTAGTGATGGAAGGGGTTGGCCGCCAACTTCCGGGATAAGACTGATACTGGATTGCCAAATATGTTTGCATCCAGTGCAGCTGATGGCACTATGGAGCCATCGATGATCGACATAAGAACAAAAGGGCGTGTAGGTGCCGAAGTCTATATCAATTGAGCGTCGGTGGATTCAATATGCCAAATTAACCTACCATCAATGTGCTGTGTGGCGTAGCTGGTCCAGACAGTCCCTAGTTATCCCATTTTCAGTGCCGCGAAAGCCCACTCCAAGGTGCCGGTCCTTCAGCTCACCATACTCTGGCATCCAAGATTCGACACACAAGCGTCCCAAGCGGTTGTCGAGGAGCTGGACATCAAGTTTCAACCTCAATGCCGTTGTAGACGATGCAATTGTCTGGTTCACCGTTCCAGCATTTTGATGACACAGCAACTGTAGGGACAAACGGACAATCACTTCGCCGTGTTTGTGCACAATAGAATTGGTATTAGAGTGATATAAAAACGTGTATGGAACAAACACCTGCAGAACGCTACGTTTCAATTGAAGGTTGGGAGATTGACGAGACAGAGGCGCACCATGAAAAAATCACTGTGTTGACATGAAATTTCTATCCCTGATAGCTTGCTGCCTCTCCTTCTTTCGCCGCACCCGTTCTGCTTTTCCACCTGGTCCATCATCGGGGTATTCCTTGGGTGTCAGAACCGTCCATAGCCAGTCAGGATACTGGTCGTCTGCAAGAGACAGTACTGGCGCTTGTCCCTTCAAATAATTGAGGCCCTTGAACAGGGTATCCGGAGGACATGACGACTTGGGTGTTGCTAGCAGAACCACCGCGTCAGTTCGAACGCTTCAACTGTATCAACGTAGAACGTACAGGCCTGGGCTGCTGGTTTCTTGGGTGCTGCGGACCCAGTATCACCGGCCGTCGTCGTGGACGCGCTCGACGTGCTTGCGAGGCGCCGGTATGTGGCCGCTAGGAGCGGTGAACGCCTTGCAACATGGAGGAGGGACATTGAGAGAGCTTGGCGGCCCGCCATGTCACCGTTTCCAAATTTTGGACNGCCGGCGGCGGGGGGCCGGTGCCGGGGGCCGCTTCAGGGGCAGACCTTCCCTAATCGAAAGCGACTGTGGGCTTGCATGTTCATGGTCGTGGTCGGTTTTTTTAGTCGCATTTTCATCAGGAACAGCAATTAAATTCTTCTCTCTTACAATTTTATGTCATTAGGATTTTCCCTACTTTCTTCCGGGGCTCCACTTGATAAAGCTGGCCGAACGTCGAGAAGTGACAAAACGGGACGTCTGCAATCTCAGGGCAAAGGGGGAGTCATAAATCGTCGGCGGTACTCAACAGTGATAGATTCTTACTTCTTTCTGCCATCGAGCTCGAGTGGTCTGTCTTCCGGAAGCCAACAGTGCGGCTCGGACAGAAATTTGTACTCCCATACCCAGGCAAGCCATGACTCACCAAGCATCAGAGTTAAGCTTTTATTTCTTTCATCATTCTTAGCCTATTGAGTAATTTCCGTGCATGAATGGGCCTGGACTTCTAGTTCTCCTGGATCGCGTGGCTTGGATGGCATTTAGCGCCTAAAACGCGAGATTCCTCAATCTGTAGGCATTCAAAGGAGTCCCTCCCGACACCATCTAACTTGACGGGAGTTACAGTCGTTTCCAGCGGCTTGGAAGCTATCCTGCGGAGCATGGGTGAGTACGCCCACATGCTCTGTGCGCGGTTCTGAACCGATGTGACACGGGTGCGGCGCGTCCTTAATTGACGTGACGCGTTCTCATAACAACACGTGTTTGATGCACCGCTTCTTCCTCCGTCCCGAAGTGGTGGAATCCCAGCCAAGTGTCAACGAGTCGAGTCATGTTCATTACCCTCCTTACCCGATAAGTAGTATATATGTATCGCGCCAATGCGAATCCATTCCAATTCCACGACCCTACGTGAGACCTGTGGAACGTGTTCGTTTCAACCTCAACTTCTTCCGAGTCATGGGTTTTAAGTATGAATGTATGTATACTTAAAGCGTTACATGCGGGTGTATGTATGAGTGGTGACTATAGTGACTACCCTATTGATATCTATATAGTACAATCGGACCGCAACACAGCGGCGTCCCAAAAATTTTAATCTACAATTATGAGGTGACGGAATCCAGTGATCCTTGCTGCAAGATCCTGGGGTCAATTTAAGTAGCACGAAAGCGACTATGCCTGAAATGATATGAAGAGTGAGCAGAGAGATGCGGAGATAAAGATGAGGGAGCAGCTGAAGAGAGCAATGGAGAGAATGAGAGCGAAAGAACGACAGATAAATGCGACGAAAAAGCAAGAACGAAAAAAGGAAGAAAAACGAAAACATGCAATGAGAGGACGAGTGCTTTAAGACGAGAGATGCGCGGACCAAGAAATTCTGCAAGAAAGCGTCTTCGATAGCAAGAAAAAAGCGGAGACGAAAATGATAAAGGTGACGGTGATAGAAAGGGAGGTAGGGGAACGGGGAAAATCGAATCTTTAGTTCTTGAAAAACGCAGACGAAGACGACGACCACGACTTCGAGTAAAAAATGGGCGGAACCCAACGAAAATTTCTATGCTTTTCACTAATGGTGTGTTCCAGATCCAGGGAACGTCCAAGCTTCTCTCCGCACTCTGGACACCGGTGTAATAGTCTCCAGGCCAGTCTCTGAAGAGGTCGTAAGCCACCGACCAAGAAGGAGTAAAAACTCCCCACGTACTCGGAAAAACATGAAACGCATTTTAGGTACCTCGTAGACGGTTACGCTCTCCATCGAGGGCCGGTCGTCATAGTACTCAACCTCGGTTTCGAGGTCGCTATCATAATCCTCCCGCTCATTGAATGCATCCTCGGGCTACAGGGAGAATTATGTATGTCAAAAATCCGAAGTAAAAGAGAAGTTCCAGCAGGCAAACGTACGAGAAGGAAAACAGGGTACTCAAAATACCGTTCGGATCGATGGTCGATGGTTCTCTATAGGTTCGTTGAAAGGCAAGTTGCAGGAGACGGAGAAAAGCACGTACCATTAAATCGTCTGGTATTGACGGCTGTGGTCTCTCCGTAAGATAACTTCTTGAAGTCGAGGCTCCAGCAGGGAAGGACGTCTCCGATAGGCACTCGGGCTCTTCTTCAAGAGTTGATAATGCCAAAGTGAATGATGGGAAATGTTTTCTCGAAACGACGATCTCAGACATCTACTGGATGAGGGGGAGGTCGAGTCGAAGGAGCGTGCAATAGTATAGCAAATAAAATAGACAGAGGGAGCGGGCTCTGAAAAGAGCGTCAAGTCGTCCAGAAGAGACAATCTATGAGGGGAGAGCAGTGGGTAGCCAACGGGCTATCTGTATACGGAGAGATAGAACTGGGGCACAGGTGTCGAGCTTATATATTTGGTGAACAATGCGTCCGTGCTCGTGCGCTAGGATATACTAGGACAGAAACCCGAGATCAGGATCAAGATTTCGCTAAGAGATCCCCGTTAGAGACAGACCTTTGGGGGTCCCTGTCCCAAATTGTACTATACGGCAGCAGCAGAGTGAGTATGAGTCTGAGAGAAGTTACCGGTAAGGAATGTATCGCCACGGGGTGAGAATTCGATAGAACGGTATTGCCGCCTATTGGTAGGAATCGACAGAATCCAATGATGCAAGTGCTCCGTGACGGGCCTCTTCACTGCTTCTACCAAGTCATTTTGCGAGCATGTCCGATAAGGAAACCGCCGCTGTGGAAGGAAGCACCTCCGCAGGAATGGCATGCAGAGGCTGAGCCACGGGCACAGAAACGTTGAGTAACGGCATCCAACCTTAAAAAAAAGCCGTATGACAGCAGTATCCAAGCATTCTGTCGGCGGTATAATGAGCAAATTGCATACGGTGAACATCAATATGAACGCGCCTCATGATCAACTCAGCCACCTTAACCGAGCGTCAGGGTCCCACCGCCCGCCGTTATCAGGTGCTGCTTCCTCTACCATTCCTAGTCTTCCCCTAGAGTTCCAGGCGGGATGACTCCAACATGCATCCCTTCCATTGTGAAGGGATGTCGTCAGAAGCCCACAGCCCACAGTTCTGTTTAGAACGCCGGGCGGGAGCCCGACCTTCATAACCGACTGATTGCCAAAAAAGGAGCGCGTGACGTGACGGTGCGAGCGTCACATCGAGTCGGGAGCGTCGGGAGTCACACCACGATGCGCTTCTTAGCCTTTCTTGGAGAACAATGAGGATTCCTTCATCAAAACCCTAAGATTTTGCCATTGTGCATTAATTTTCATCTCACGAAACGTTCGATAGTGTGGTCGTCGGACCGAGCAGTCAAAGATTCGAAAATACTCACCTATTCAGCTGTCATCCAGAAGCGAAGGAACATGGATCCACAGAATATGGGGCAAAGGTAAAGTAGCCGAGGGGTAGCCCTTCGTTACGTTGAATTGGAGGCGCGGTAAAGGCGACAGATGAGAAAAAAACGGTTCTTTCGCAGCGCTGCACACATACCGCTCACTTGCTAACACCACAACCGCCAGAGAATTCGCTATCAACATCCATCCTGATATTCTCCACCGATCCATAGGGCGTCTCGTCCTTGATGAACCTTCCCAATAGGACATCAATTCGACACAGGCCTGATGCTGTAGAAGACGCCAGTGAACACGAGGCGTCGAGCGTGTTCCCTTTGTTCCAGGTGACACGATGGACGCCCATTTCCTATGAGCGAGATTAGCTTGGCTATTCAAACTTCCACGTTAATGGTTACCTGAGGTAGAAAACGGTCAAGTATTCGGTACTCCTTCGTCTTGGGCTGTGATCGATTTGATATGTGACATGGGCAAAGAATGGCTTCAAATGAGAAGGTTCAGAAGGCAGGTGCGACTAGCGATTTTAAACTTGGCTTACAATGCTACCCCATGGCGGGGAGAACGGAGCATATTGCTCGTAGAGCAGGTACCATCAACTGCGGCTATTCAGATGCGTTTTCACACTTGAAACACGCCAACATCCATATAAACAGAACACCGTGCATGGAGACACACCCAAACTCTTCCAACGGGTTTAAAAAGTGTGTGTGTGTGTGTCCTCCGCCCAACACACTCGGGGAGGCAGCAGATGCTTCGACAGTGTTTTCATGGCCCATCGTGATCGGTCCAACAGCAAACGGCGAGAAAGTCAGCGCGTTGATGACATCTACTTGCCGATCAACAGCCAATTATTCTATGTGGGGAAGCGATTGTTGCTCACCTTGGGTCCTGTTCATGATTGCTCCGCGCCCTTCACGGATGTCCAAGAAACGTTCCACTCCATCGTAGCCTCTGCTCGCGATCACCGTCGGATCATCGTTCAGAGACGCCTGCCCAGAAGTAGAGGGCGGTGCTTGGACTCATGCGAGTGCTCGAATGGCCGATTGTTGTACAGTGAGATAATGCAACGAGCACAAATCGACGATAGTATCAGCATCGGGATTTACGATGGAGCGTATTCCCTTCCGAGGTCATAGATAGCGATGACGCCGTTGGTGGTTCCACGCTGACTGCTAGCCAATCAAGGGACCAACACGACGTTTTGTCCATTCCGATCCTCAACAGCCAGCGGGTCGGGGGGGTTTGACTGGAGCCCCAAGTCCTGTAGTTCAGAAACAGCGTAAACGCAGAAGGAGCCGTCTTCAAATGTCCCAAGTAGAAGGCCCAGTTTCCTAGACCTTGCGCTCGATTCAAGTTTCAACTTGAGGGTAGTCAGTACGGAGTGCGAAAACTCAAAGGAAGACGAACCTTGTCAGCAAAGGGCACCACTTGAGTTCGACCGCAGATCCATTCCCCAGGCAGAGAATTATTTCGCCTTTCGTTTGACCAGCGTCTGGGGTCTTCCGCGACAGAGACCAAATATGAATTGAGGCACAGGACGGTCTCTGCACCTTAATCTCGATTTTGGGCGAATGGGAGCTGTTTATCAGCGGTGCAACGGCAAGGCGCTGCTATAGAATCTCCCTGTTTCGCGAGCTGCAGGCAGAAACCTTTGTTTTAAAAAGGGCAGACATACTCGGATGGTCATCTGGGCGTATTGGGTACCAGTCGATAGACCGTACTGGGGGGTTCTGCGTTGGAGACGTAGGCCTTCATCGTCACCAATGCCGTCGTCCTCGCCCTTCTCTGGTGCAAAGTTGTTACCACTGTTGCGGTAGATCGAAGAGCCCACCCCTTGCAAACGTCGGTTCAGATACCACGGTGATCTGTTACATAGAAATCTGGAGCATCCCCTTGTTCCGAGGCAAAGTTTCGACTCGGGAAGAGATTGGCATTGGCCTGAAGCTTTAATTAAAGCTCCGCCGCTCGATTCAGTATGTCTTTCTCGGGATGTTGTTGCTCACTTCCATTATGTTTTATCAATGGGTGCTGTATTTGCTTTATTTGCTGGTTTCTATTATTGGACACCTAAAATAGTAGGTGCATTGTCATTCCGTTCCCTGTGCGTCGCCATCGTTCACCTTTCGGGCCAAACACGTGCACCCAAAGCGCTTAACGAAATGTCGCGAAGCCTATACGAGTCACGCCGAAGCAGAGGTACTGTTGCCCAATGGCAGGAGGGAGCGCAGTTGGCCCAGTGAATTATCTATTGAATGCCAGCGTGTCACGGTCAAGGTTTTCTAGGGAAGGAAAACCGACTTAAGAACGAGGGACGATGGTGGGGGGCAAGAATGAAGGGAGTTGATTCGACGAGGAAAGCTACAAAGAGCTAGCTATGAGGTATATATAGGGAGCTCCAACCCGGAGCTTGACCTGCGCGCGGACTTGCGCACGGAGCTACGGACTTAACCGTCACACAGCGGCTATACTTTCTCTTTCATCGCGTATACACAGACTCCGAAGCCCAAATACCGCCGTTCCGCCATGAGATGAAACACTGGAGTCAGACTGTTCTTCTACTAGTACTATCTCCCACTCGCATCGAGCAACACATCAATTTCAACTTCAGTGGGAAGCTGCACACCCTGTTTCCATTCAGTTTGCCATCCCTTGGAGGGAACATGGGCTTATTTTTACTTCACTCACATTTTAATTGACCTATGTTCAATCTCGTGGTAATCACTGCAGGTGGACGCTTGGATTTGACAGGCAATCGCGACATGATGGTTGTGGTCAGCGGGCCGATGCTTCGCAAGGCAGTCCTCCGGTGTTGCTTCTAACAGATGGGCACCGGACAATCGATTTTACCCCTACCTAAACTATCACTCTGGCGACGATCCTCCGTCTGTGTCCATCATCATCCCTCGCCAGATGTGACTGTTCCCAGTGCCTAGCACATCTCACACTCTTAGCATCTCCTGGTTACACCGCCTCCAAGGTGCTCCTGCGCTTTCGCACAGCGATCTAAACGCCGTTACCTCGCCACAAGATTAACTTCAGATTTTGTTTTGATTTTCAAATAGGTGAGTCGAATGAAGCCGTGCTGGGGTCAACGACCGGTGAAGGTGAACGAAATTTAAAAGCTCGTGCACTTTAATCCCTGTATGGTAATGGGCGTCGCAACGGTACGTCTGAGCTCCTAGAAGTAGATTCGAACGGAAGGTGACGGTAAAAGGGTGTGATCTTATGGCAGCGTAAGTATCGACAACTACTCGTTGATTATTTTTCTCTGGAACAAAGACGAGTGCCTGCTTCGTGAGCGTTGGCTGAACGACGAAGTTTTGTGCCCTTAGTCAAATGGACCGGCCAGCCATGTCACCGGCGCAACGAGCGATGGGCTTGAGAAGCACAAGGGAGTTCGTCCAAATCTGTGCATAATTGTAAAGCGAACTCACAATAAAGGGAAGGAAACCGTCGACGTGACGACTCGGATTGGGCGTCAAAATGACAAAAGGCTTCACTCACCAGAGAGCCAAAATCCTCGACTTCTCGTTTATCTACCATGTACCCGAGTGAAAATAAGATCGAAGAAAAGATCGAGGAGCCATGACGAAAGTAAAGGGATCTTATGAAACCTCAATTATTGAATTGGAGACCTGATAGATGACAGGTAAATTACAAGACATGGCAACGCTGTACACAACATGCCTCACTCGCTAACAATAGAACCGTCAGACAATTCACTATCGACGTCCATAGCGTCACCTTCCATTCTGATGCTCTCCACCGATGCATAAGGTGTTTTGTTCTTGATGAACCTTCCCCATAGGACGTCAATCCGACACAGTCCTGACGCTGTGGAAGACGCCAGGAGACATGAGGCCCCGAGTCCGTTCCCATTGTTCCAGGTGACACGATGAACGCCCACTTCCCGAGACCAGGACCCTGTGCTGCCCGTAGATTGGCCCGGTTTGGCAGGTACAGAACGCCCATCAGGTACCTCCTATGAGGGAAATTAGCTTGGTTAATCAAAGGTTCTACGTCAATATCTACCTGGGGTAGAAAACGGTCAAGCATCCGATACTCCTTCGTCTTGCGGCTGTAATCCATTTGATATATGACATGCACAAAGAAAGGCTTCGGATAAGGGTTAGAGGGCAGAAATCAGTCACGATTCTAAACTTGGCTCACAACACTACCCCCACGACGGGGAGAACGGAGCATGTTGCTCGTAGAGCAGGTACCATCAGCTGCGGCGACAGCCAGTTGGGGGTGATACTCGGATGCGTGTACACACTTGAAACGCGGTCAGTCAGCAGTCGTATAAACAGAACACCGTACTTACCCAAACTGGCCCAAGGGGTTCCAAAAGCGTGTGGCCTCGACCCAACATACTCGGGGAGGCAGCGTACGCTTTGACGGTGTTTTCATGGTCCATCGTGATCGGTCCAGCGGCGAACGGGGAGAAGGTCAGTGCGTTGATGACATCTAGGTCTCGATCAGCATCCACTAGTCCTATGTCAGGAAGAGATAAGCTCTTCACCTCGCGTTCTATTCATAATCGCTCCGCGCCCTTCACGGATATCTAACAAACATTCCACTCCATCGTAGCCTCCACTTGCAATCACCGTTGGATCATCGTCGAGAGATGGCTCCCCAGAAGCAGAATATGGCGGTGCTTGGATCCATGCGAGTGCTCTAATGGCTGATTGATGTATAGCGAGATAATGCGACGGGCGCAAGTTAATGATAGTATCAGTATCGGGATTTACGATGGAGCGTATTGCCCTTCCGAAGTCGTAAACAGCGATGATACCGTTCGTGGTTCCAATAGCAACACGTTCACTGTTAGCCCAGTCGAAGGACCAGCATGACGTTTCGTCCAATTCAATCCTCAACAGCGGGTTGGGGAGTTTGACTGGAGAAGTAAGAACCAGTTTTCAAGTGAAAGAGGGAACACGTACCAAGCACAGGCTCTTGTGATGACCCCAAGTCCTGTGGTTCAGGAACAACATAAACGCAGAACGAGCCATCCTCAAAAGTCGCAGCTAGTAGCCCAAGTTTTCTTGGCCTTGAACTTGAAATAAACTTGACGGGATTCAGTAACGAACGGGTAAAACAGACGAAGGACGAACCTCATCGTGACTTGGCAAAGGGCACCACTTGAGTTCAACCGCAGGCCCGTTCTCGAGGCAGAGGATCATTTCGCATTTCATCCGGCCAGCGTCTTGTGAGTTTGTCCCGGATATTGGCGTCTTTGGTGAAAGAGACCAAATCTGAATGCAGGCAGACGAGGGTCGCTGCACTTTGACCCCGATTTCAGGGGAATGAGAGCTGTTTGGCAACGGTGCAACGGCCAGATACTGTTTATAGGATCTCCCTGATACTTGAGTTGTAGTCACCTTGAATTCTAAAGAGGACATACTTGGACGGTCATCTGGATGTATGGGACACCAGTCGATAGCCCACACTGGGGCACCTGCGTTGAAAACACAGGCTTGGCTTTCGGGAAGGTATTCTGCTACAGATAGATTAGACCTGGAAAGAGTCGACTCGAACGAACTCACACATCGCGAGTGAATCAAGCATGTTCATGTCACGTTTGGTCTGCGAATTTATGGGTCCGAAGTAACAGGATATTGGCGGAGGAGGCTTGAACGTTCCATCCTCCATGGTTTCATTGGCTGTCGGGAGATAAACGGCAGCTTCACTTGAGATGCGGTAAGAATGCATGGGTCAGAGCAACGTTCCTGACACGCACCTTTTGTTGATAACCTTCCAGCCATTTTTCACTGGAACATCTGGATATACCCTGGGACGCCTGTTGCGCTCGCAATCCACGTCCTTTCCAGTCGTGATAGCCTCCTTGAACCATCTCCGGTCTTCTGTAAGCTGCCATAGAGGGCCTGGTCCAACATTATATCCCCATGCCTTGTTGACACGGTCGGTGATCTGGGTATTATGGGTGAACGCATTCGTTGCAGTGACATTGATCGGTCCAAACAGCGATGGCGGTGAGATGAGCCTTTCGACAAAGCCGGCGCGTGAAAAGAGGGGTGTTGCGCGATGTCGATGATGAACACTCGGCGTTGGGAGCATATGCATTTGCCGACGCGACGTTCGCGGTAGGCTTGCAGCTGGGGCAAGTATGGCGCTCGTCGTCGCCTTCTTTGCCTTTCCTTTCCCTTTGCTGGCACCTCTTGGAGCTCGTTTCGACGGCTTCGACGATACGGATTCCTCAGGCACAAACTCATCCTCGGCGACCTCTTCACCAATCGCGTCTTCGTCGTCGCCAATGCCGCGCTTCTCGCCCTTCTCTGGTGCAAAATCACTGCCACTGTCGCCGGACTCGTCGAAGACTTGATTCGAGGGGCCTGCCACTGCGTTGTCGCCATCCAAACCTGCCAGAGCGGCATAGCTCGGTCGACTTTTTCGCGGTCGCAGCTGCCTGGACATTGTGGTGGTTCACGATCAACGAACAGTGATCCAATCTTATCACCGTGTAATTTCAATTTTACAGTGACCGCCGCTGATAACACCTCTCCCTTAACCACACCATCACCCTGGTGCCATTGCACTGGAATAGGTACCTTTACTGGACAGCTTGTAAAACTGGCTCCATCTGTGCGACAATCTAGACGAGTCTGGAAACTGCACGACTTCCTTTTAGCGCTGGATGGGCAGTGCTTTTGATACTTCCGGCGCTGTAACGATACCTGGACGTCCAGCTGAGAAATTACTACGCTCATGGGGCCGAACTACACGGATTAGGATCTGCAACGGCGCCCATAGTCTAGGGGATCTCTCCGGGACATCAAGACCGCTCGCCGGGCTAATTATCTTTGAAGCCTGAAATGGTGTAACAGTGATGTAGTAACAGATCCGGAGACTGTATACAGTCGTTGATGGCGGTATCACCATCATCATTACCACCTCTGGTTAAGAACGGATGGGACTCTCCGCCTATATATTCCCACCCATCTTTCTTCTCCCATTCGCTTTGCAAGCACCAACGTCGACCGTTGGCTAGTATTTGGGCAAGCACCTCGGTGGCTGGAAATACCTGACAGACGTTGACCGTTGACGGGGACCACCGAAACTTATCATCATGATTATTCAAGTTCTGGACACTATTTCGGAGGGGAGTCAAAGGTGAGATTTTAGGTTTGATGTATACCATTAACCATCCTTTGACCTCTGAGTCTCTCCCCGTTCCCAGAATTGAATTCAACCTTCAATACTGCAGTCTAAGTACGAGGCACTCCAAAATGTTCCTCATGTTACACCACCCTCATTGTGTTTTCAGCACTACTCTTCTTCGACTATCTCCTCACCATGGACGACGAGATCGAGTATGTCTGGAAAGAGAGATGGCGGACATCGACGCTCTTCTACGTGCTCTGCCGATACGCCCTGGTCACGAATTTGCTCTACGTGCTCTCGGTGTCCGAACGGTTTCCTAGCATCAAGGTATGTGGTGCTTCCTCGTTATGTCATGATGCACATTTCTTTGGCGCTGACCATCCACATCTCTGGCAGTGAGCGAGCGTTCTGTCATATGTCCTAAGCGGGCGCTGAATTTATCCCCTTCAGTTGTGAGACAGGGTACACCATCTGCGGTATTCTCAGCGTCTTCGGGCGGATTGGCATCGTCGGTACGTACCCTCCGGCGCTGTATATCTTCCGTTTTCTCATATTCTCTGACCTTCTAGGCGTATGGGGACTACGAACATACGCCATCTACGAAAAAAGCCGCACAGTCCTCTTTCTCTTGGCGCCCCTTGGAATTGCTTCCCTGGTATCTGCCGTCGTGAGTTGTTTCATGTTTGATAACTTCCCAAGATGAATTTTAACAGTCCCAACCTCGATAGGTCCAGGTTCCTATGATGAAATGTCAGCCCCGAGATGAACAGCCGGTGTAAGCTGTTAAAATTTCATTTGATGTCCTTATCATCTCAAACATGATTCCCTCCTGGGACACTGCCTATCATAGATGTAGGTCGATCTTTCCATCTGATCACAAGACAGATTGATAAAATGGCCAATTTGATTCTAGTTAGGACCGTGACAGCAGCTTGCATGATCATATTCGAAGTGCTAGCGTTTGCTCTGGCTAGTATCCGCCTATGGTCTTCGGTACAAGAAGGGGGACCAACCGCACGGCTGCTCAGCCTTCGACGAAAGAAAACCCTTCACGCGGTCGTCTTCCGTCAAGGGTTCTTCTACATACTGTAAGTCACTGTTCCCAAGCTTCGAGACAGATCAAGCCTAAAAAGGATCCAGTGCAGTCGTTGGGCTTTCGGTCGCTTCGATGACTCTGAACATAGTGAGTTCACCTTGAAAATGCCTCCTGTCGCTCAACTAACGTCCACATTCTCTCAGACACATTGGGTACGAAGTCTTCTTCGTCGAATGTATCGATGTCAGCTCATAGGTCGGTGATTACAGAAAGGCAGCTTCCTTCAAAGACTGCTGAACGGTGTGAAAGTTCCGTGCGTCCGAATTTTCCCCTGCGTTCTACGGCTCTCCCATGCAGACTCCGCTTGACAGACTTTCCGGCTTCTTGACCGCCCGCTTCATCCTGCGCCTGCGAAAATGGGACCGATACCGCAAAGAGTTGCAGGACTTTTCCCTACCTCCGATGTCAACCACTGAGCATATGACTGCAACAACCGGTCCACCAACTCTGCCTCCAGAGAGCGAAGGTGTCAACGCTAATCAGCACGTAGCTGCACCACAAGAAAGCCCCACTGACAGAATGCCTGGGCCTTCATCGAAGCCGTACATTGCCCTCTCCCTACCATCACGCCCGCAGAATCCTGAGCCGAGTTGTCTTCCACCAGAACTCGACAGAGTATTGGCAGAGTTTGGGGATGATATTGGGCCTGAACCACCATCAGGGGGCATTCCGGAGGAAGAAGAGGATTACGAGTGGGACTGGGACCACATCGACCCTGAAGACATGGCCCGGCGGAGAATTGAGAGAGCAACTCGTAACTCGCTAAATTCCCTTCATGGATCATCATCTTCTCCAAGTCGGAGTCAAAGTCGTGAACAACAGGGCCAAGATAATGTGGCCGCTGCCTCGAGTAGTAGTTCATACTCGATGCCTTCGGTTTCGTTACCAGTGATGCTAATAGGCCGCCCGCAGACTCCATCTCGGACATCTCGTGAACATGATGTTGGAAGTATAGTGTAGCAGTAAACAAATTATAAGATCATAAATCGTACATGTGGACGGATCCGGACGATGTCTTCGCACTGAGATGAACTCTTACCCAAACTGTTGTAATATCAGTAGATTGATGGACTGTAAAAATGTAACTGTACATATGATATCCCCGCCCTGCCTCACGCTTGGTGCCTACTAAGAGCCACCTTTCAGGTTTCCATTCGAATCTGACGCCAGTCCGGGAGGCACGTACCGGTCACCGGCGTCTGTAGACCTGACAGTCCGTCCTCAGTCCACGAGGGACCATGCACGACCTGTCAGAGCGTCCGACGGACTCGGAGTGCAGTGCAAAGCGACGTTTCGTCCTAATTGTCACTTCGCCCGAGTCCTCAAGGTACGTTCAACGTTTCGAGTTTCAACCGGCAATGTTCTGACCCCGCAGGAGCCTGCCAATGTCATTGCTGGTATGCAACTGTCGGGAGTTACAGGTGGGGTCGCGAATATAATCACCAATTTATTTCGAGCTCTGATCCGTTCGAGAATGGGGCGAGCTCACGATGAACGGTCCGCACTATTGTTTCCTGTCGCGTTAAGACCCGACGTTTCAGAGTAATTGTCTGGCTGAAAGTTACGCCTATGGTTCCTGGCTCCAGGCCCTGCCAAAGCCTGGTAACGAGCGGCAACCCGCATGCTTTTATCGAGGGCAGCTTCTCTTTTGTCTCCTGCTTGGAGAATTAGAGGGCGCAGCAACGACCGGAAGTTGCGTAAAAAGCAAACATGGTGTATCTGGTATTCATATATGGCGCGATTTCCGCCATTCTCGTCGGCTTTTCACCCACTCACTCTTCATTAAAACCTTCCACCCTTCACGGCGGCGCTCTGGATAGCGTCTGGCCTTGAGGGCGTTTGGCTGACATCTCCTGCCGAATTGCTTGGACATTACGACGATCCTTTGTTTCATCCACTCCTTTGACTTCATCTATTTCACAGAATCTTCTGACACTTGCCCCACGATGCTTCACCCCTGGATCCCGCCTTCTGCAAGTGGCGCAAACCCGTCCACCAGCTCTTCAAGATCCTTCACATCATCATCCTCGCGACCGACATCCATAGAACCCGTCTTGCGGAGATTCCAAATCGGGTTCCAACGCCTCTCCAATTCACTCTCAGTAGCATACCTCTATTCCATCACCCTCCTGACAACTTTGTGGACTAACCTTTATGATACCTCCTCTCGGTTTGCCCGGGGCCTTTCGACTAAGCTCTATCAACAGAGGCCTTTCGGGAATATCATTACCACCATCGTGACTTTGCCGGCCTCGTGGTGGAAGGGCTTAAATGAATCATGGATCGGTGCCAGTGTGAAACGCACCCTATCCTCGTGGTGGAGGTCTTGTCACGGTCCAACCACCACCTCATTTTTCCAGCGGGTGCCGTGCTGGCGGTGGTGCTCGACGAGGTCACGGTGTGCGGCTGCTGCTGCTAATACTGCTACGCTCCCGGTTCATTCACCTCCAAGCTGTCTTTCGCTCCCCCATCAACCATCGCAAACTCGACTTGAAGCTTCGTGGTTCTCTTGCAGTGGCTTCTCTCGAATCATGAATTCCGGACCAACGTTCCTTCGCAAGATGATCTCTCTGACTCAGTTCAAGAAGAAGAGAGCGTCATCGTGCAGCGCCGGGAGTGATGGAGCGCAGACGGATGGGTCATGTAGTGACTCGTTCACTGATGTTTCGTCTTTCCGGAATTCGTCGTCTACAGATTATTCTAGCGCGACGAGTTTCGAAGACGATTCTTCCTACACATCTTCCCGGTATCGCAAAACCTCCATTCAGGCCGAATACACGTCCCAGGTGAATAATCTCTTCGCGTTGCGTCCTCGAGCCGGTGGAGCTCACATTTAATTCTAGGCTTACGCTCGCAAGCCATCCTTTGCCTCTTCTCAAGGAGATGACGAGTACACGGTTCCCGAAGTGCCAGCGGTGCCACCCAGATCTCCACTCTCTTTCCACAATCCCTTCAGCCGCCAACCTCGTTCTGCTACGCGTGATCTCCAACCATCTCCTCTCATACCTTCTGCTGCCGCCACTGCTGTGACACCTGCGCCTAGGCGTACTAGTAGTCCAAAACCTTCATTTTCCAATTTCCCGCCTCCCAGAACCCCTCCTCCTTCCCCGAGGAAACGTACTTTCCATGACTCTACGATCACGAATCCCAATGTCCCCTCACTCACTTCCACGAACCATCTAAAATACGATCCGGACCGCGACTTGCCAAGTCCACCCACGACTCCAAAACGAAAGACAAGTTCTCTCCCAGCTTGTGTAACGACACCCGAACGGTACAGCCCGCGTCGATACAAGCCCCCGAGTCGACGGTGCTACACCCAGCCTGAGTACCCTCGTCACAACATGTGTGTCGACTCCTCTTCTTCCGCTCCTACGTCCGAGTCGGGGTCTGATGCTGGCGATGAAGAGTCACCCGTTACGTTCACTCCGCTCCCCATCCCCCCATGGCACCGTCTCAAACGCGCCGAAGTCGTGTTTGAGCGGGGCGATTTACCCGAATCCGAGTTGTCGCTTGTGTGATCGATTGCGTAGGCTCTAAAAACCAGGTAGATATATTGTTCATATAGTTCACTTTGGTACAAGGTTTTTCCCAAGTTCTGTCGATTTTGGTTTGTCTTGTCATGCCGATTCACTACTATTAGATATCTGCTCTGCTGACCTACTGCAAATGAACTCTACGATAAGTACGATACACATCTTGTAATGACCGGCTCTTGCATTCTTCACTGTATTTTTAGTAGTCACCGTTCACCCATATGCCCTTGTACTATACTATGCCAAATGTATGATAGTTTTTGTGATAACGGGAAAGGCACCCTGATTCTTTCCAGAGTCGGTCATCGTGTAGTTCAGCGCTCAAACATCGAAGTTCTCCAACGTGGCCAGCGGTCGACTCTGACAGCTGAAACACCATTTCGGTATTCAAATATTCACCTGTACAATTGTACATCACCCAAATCATACAAACACAACGTACGCATGTACATTTGATAACTAACACGATGGACACAACACGCAAGGGGAAGGCCGCGAAAAGAGACCAAAAAAAGCAAGTCCAAGGGGTAACATCAGCAGTGGAGAGTGGAGTACAGCAAGGGGAAAGCAGCAAGAGATGATCGATAAGTCGGATCCTGACCACAAAACGTAGACAGGTAGGTAGTTAATTTATCCTCGTGCTTGAACAGGCTGGGTGTGGTTGTTAGGGTTGCCATGTCCTCCACCTCCTCCACCGCGTCCTCCACCTCGTCCTCGCCTACCCCCTCTCCTTCCATATCCACCCCATCCACCAACATAAGCGCCTGGACCCATCAGCCCAACACCACCCGGCTCTCCAAAGGTTGCGACATTCTTTTCTCTCTCTTCGTCCCTCCTGCTCCGTCCACCTCGACCACCCCTTCCGCCTCGTCCGCCCCCAGTGGGAGCACCTCCACGGCTAGGTTCAGGCGCAGTATTTGAAGAAAGGGTATCAAAGAACGACTTTTGCGGGTTATACGCCGTCTTCTCCTTCTTTTCCTTGCTCTCTTCACCTTCCTCACCCTGAGCTTCCTCGCCCCCAGACGCGTCTTGATCTCCTCCAGCGGGGGAAACAGCGGCAGCGGTGGCAGATTTATCAAACTTGGCATTCGAGCTGGCAAAATCGAAATCGGTCTTGGGGACAGTCAACGGGGGTTGTTGTTGGTGTCCACCTTGGTGATGTCCTCCGCGACGACCGCCGCGGCCACCAGTATGGTGACTGCTAGCACCGTTGGACACACGCAGGTCACCTAGAGCACGCTCGACGGTTTCCATCGATGCAGCAGCAGTGTGCACGGAATTCGGACGGCGGTTTTGGGCGCTCTGAGTGCGGGGTGCTTGGGGTGCATTGGGTGCGTCGGGAGCACCAGCAGGAGTGGGCTGTTGTTGGACGGGCTGTTGTGGGAGTGGCTGCTGTTGGGGAGGACGGGGAGGGAACTGTTGCTGGGCCCCAGTTGCTGCTTGTGGAGGCACTGGCCCTCCAGGCGGTGGTGCATATCCTCCGTATCCATTGTTAGCGATCGGTGCGGAAGCCTAACAATCTCGGGTTAGCACGTTATACACGAACATCAAGGAAAGGTTCAGAAGGAAGGCAACGGAGATATCCGCAGGATTTTGTTTTGCGCAACTCGGACAGAAATCGTACATCCGTATAGAATTCATCTTTCTGAAGGTGAAATGAGGCGCAGCACTCACCATCACTGCAGGGTCATCGTGGATGTTGCGAGCGGGGGCGACGGACTCATCGACCGACAGATCTTTCACTTCAGATGCCTTGAAGATAATGTATCCGTATGGGTCTGGGTTAGGGGGAAGGTATTGGTTTGCAGGCCTAATGTGTGCTGAACATGAGCAAACGGGCGACATATGGAATGATGGAGTTTTTAGGACATACCGCCGTGTTTCTGTGCCCATTGAATAGACTAAACAAAACCGTTGTCAGTATTCCGTCTCTCTTCGATAAATTATCCTACCATTGGACAGCTGAATCGTCGATGCCGCGGGGTCGATGCCCGCCAAGATTCCTCTGTAGCGAACATCTGAATGGGAGATTAAAGAGATTGGCTTCCTGTACAGAGCTTTGAGTTACACTCATACTCGTTCATCTAGACGTCGATTCCACATACCCAATAAAACTGAGGGCCATGGTCGAAGGGAAGATGGATGGTGGAGGTTGGAAAAGAAAAGCAAAGTTGATGAAAAGCCCTCTCGTTGACGTGTTGGGGGATTTTCAAAGTCCGATGATATATATGGAAGGTCGTTCCCATCGCCGAATGAAACTGTGGTTGAACGTTGACCATTCTTGCCTTTCATTTTCAATTTATCAGCGTTTTCTACCCGTTTGCCTTGATATCACACCAGATGGAGGTCTATGAACAGGTTCAGTAAAGACATATAGTCGCGGAGGGAATAGGTAATTTTCCAACTCCAACCCTGTTCGTGGTCAGTTGTCCTTTCAGGTTGGAATAACCATCTTCTTCTAGCCCTGGCTTACTGCACCGAAGCCCTTGATGGAAACTTGGAGACGCGTCGTAGACGTTGACATCATACCGCAAAGCTCGAAAGATTGGTGCCATAACCCTGCAGCGCTGTTCGTGTTGGAACTTTGCAGAGAGATCGTGGATATCAACCTTCTCGAAACCGGACTCCTTCGTGTCCAATTGGATGTTTTTTTTCGATGCTGAAGCGCATTCGATCGGCCCAGCTCCAACACGAGACTCCTTGAGAAAGCATCTATCGGAGCCTTTCCGAGGCATCCCTGTCGCGGAAGCCCTCAAGTCCAAGGTATGCGAACTTCTGATATCCCTGACGGCTTCTCTAATATACCCTCTGAAGCTATTTCTTGATGATCAGTTCATAGAACTAGGTGCTATATATCACCAGG
This sequence comes from Candolleomyces aberdarensis, assembly GCA_004126415.1. NCBI lineage: Eukaryota > Fungi > Basidiomycota > Agaricomycetes > Agaricales > Psathyrellaceae > Candolleomyces > Candolleomyces aberdarensis. The sequence continues at coordinate 7,294 of SDEE01000418.1, read as the reverse complement.
TCTACGGGCATATTCCGCACCCCACCGAGCGTGGAAGAAAGAAGTAGTGGAAGCACTGGTGTTCTGTCGATCCTAGGCACGCAAAATTCTTCCAGAGTCGCGTAAATCAGGTTCTTACGCCTGTGAACACCAGAAAGTATCAATATCCTCGGATTTCACAGTGCCATCTCGGAATAGCCAGCTCATGAGCTTATGAGACTCCCACAGAACGTTGGAAGGATCCAGCACCGGGATCCGGATGAACGCATACCTATGATGTTTATCATGGCTTTCCTTACTACCAATTGACCCGCCAAGTCGACCTCCCTGACTCCGGTCCACCCAACCGCCCAGGGCATCGCAGTGCTGACTGACGGTGCCTGCTCTGAAACCCCGCTTTGCTTCCGCCGCAATATTGTTATCAAGTGGAGTGTATATATAGTGGCTTGGGTTATCTTGGTTGCGAGGAGTATGCTTCCGTTTCTCATCCCTCCCTCTCCATGGCTTCTCAAGCCAGCCAGCTCGTAGGGGGATACCCGCGACAGTTCGTGTCGCAGGTTTTCAGTTCACAGTATAACAACGTAGGACTCGCATCTTGTGTTTCGGTGAAGATTCAGCTAACTTGATCGTGATAGTATTTCAATGGTAAGCTTGCCCCCTTCTTCCCAGCGCGGTGCGATGACTTACAACTCAACAAAAATTAGTCGCAGGCTTCACTGTCCTCGTAACTTATTCCTTTCTAACTTCGGGAACCGGCTAGCTAAGCCTTGCTTCGACAGGTCGCCGACTACCTCCAAACTGTGGACTTGGAAGTAAGCTTTCGAAAACCGAAAGAAGGGAGGTTCATTCTAACCTTCGTCCCAACAGATATCGTATATCTGGCCAACAAAATGGACCATTGTCAAGACAGTCTTCTTCATGAATCGCTATCTACCATTCCTCTTTCTCCCAGTGCTGATCTTCTGTGCGTACTTCTTTACGTACGATGTTATACCACCGTTTCGCTGATCCCTCAAACTAGATAACGTCGCGCCGCCACTGTCAGCAGAGGTACATAACTCTTTTTGGGAAAACTATAATGCGAGCTAACTTTGAATCTAGACATGCAGGATCTTGTTCTTCGTCCCGTCGAGTACGCTTACTTCCTTCTCAAGCCGGTCTTTCTCAACTGAAATTCGATGGACAGTGGGTATCGCCTTCTGCTTGTTGATCTCAGAAAGTAGGTTTTGATCATAAGTTCTCCCGACCCTGAGACTAATCCCTCTAGTCATACTCTACATCCGCGTCTACGCCCTTTCCGGGAAGACAAGAGCGATGGTTATATTTCTAACCCTTCACGGTGGAGTACGTTTCCTCTTCCAGAGATCACCTCAACCGTTGTACTTATAACGGAAATTAGGCCATAATCGTCGTGTGTCTCGTACTCTTCGCTTGGTACATGGCATCAGGGAAATGTGCGTGCGAGTCTTTTTTNCTTCTTTCTGATCTCTTATTCTCTTCTATTCCTCTGCTCTTCTTGTTCATCCGCCTGCCTTCCCGCTCGCCATGGCGACTGACTGGCCTGACTGATGCTCTCCACATTCATTTGTTGCACCGTCGCTGACTGGCATTGGCATCGGAAATACAGTCGCACCATCGCCGCACCCAGAAATTGCAGGCTGCTTCGGCGTGAAGTCGGGGAATGCGAAGCTCATCTTGGCTTGCTTCAGTTTGATCTTGTACAGCGGAATATGTACGTTCAAATTCTTTCTAGTGATAAAAATGAATATGCCACAATTTGGCAATATCGTTGCCAAGTTGAAATGCTGACTACAGCCTTCCCCTATCCTCTTCGCCTGGCCCGACCTCCCGTGGTATCTAGTGACGATGTCTCTCAGCATCTGGTTTGGGATCAAGATGTACTGGATATCAAGGCAGAGTCCGTTGATGAAAATCTTTTATCGGGATGGGACGTTTTATTTTGTCGGACTCGTTGGTACGTCACTCTGTCCTAAGTTCATAAATTCGTCTCTTTGCGTGCGCATGCTGACCAGTACATCCTCGATGTAGCGCTTTCACTAACAAATGGCCTGGTTGCCTTGCTTGCTCCTGTGGGCCTTTCTCCTATTTCGAAGGCTGTACCCAATGCTGACCTATCGAATTCGTAGGCGAGATATAGATTCATGATGGCAATGTGCGTATACACCCGCTTATATCCACCTTGTACCAAGGAACTTCGTATACTGAAAATTGTTCAGACCCCAAGAAGTCATGCACAACGTCCTAACCTCTCGGATGATCCTCCACCTCCGCGAACACGCGCGTCTAGATATGGGATTCACAACTGCGGACATCCAAGCATATGACTCTTCGACAAGCCTGTTTCATCATAGTGGCGACACTGTCGGCACGGACACTCTAGCCAAGACAGAACCTGACGAGAGAGAATGCGGTGGGGCTTCTGAGTCGAAAGACGAGAAGTGCAAAGAAGTGTAAAAACAGTTCTAATTAGCTTGACTTTGACCGGAGCTGCGCTCAAGGACTATCTTCTAGCATTGTGTTGAATTGTATTGTATCCTGCTGTAGTCCACTGTACCATATCGCCCCATCCATTCATTGCGTATATAGAATTCGCAACACCCTGGAACGTCCATAAGAATCTAGGGGGGCTATTTACAAGAGGCACCGTGAGCATTTGCGCCGCCATGGGCAGATTGTTGTTTTCGTTTAGCTAGCGAAGCTCGTTCGAGTGATGCGCGCCTTATCGATTTTCAGGCGGTGTAGGTCGACGAATGAATAGTCTGATCTTTTGCGCTGAGACTATGCAGTCAAAAAATCTGTTTGGATGAACGAGATCAAACCGGACACTTGGCTACAAGATTCATATGGAATCCAAGTTATCCCCCGGACTTCTTACATAGGGATGAATGGATCAGAAACAGCGAGAACGGGACGTTCCTATGGAGATGAGACCCTGTGCAGAGAATGGTGTCAGTATTTAGCAAACCCATAGAATACACGTCTCACCCATTCCAGTCGCATTTTCAGCTCACACCAGAGAGCTGTACCAATCCTACTCCTGCGACGAGGTCCTAGTATTTACGATACGATGTGCGTTGAGCGCTCAGAAGAAGGGTCACTAGACGAGATTGTTTCGAAATTTATCACTCTGAGGCACCAGTTGAGGACTGGAGAAGAAAGAGCTACTTACCTGGCGTATAGCGCCTTCGGGGGTGGGAGCGGGAGCGGGGGCTGCTAGTAATCCAGCGCCATAAGCAACACAGACCCCTCCTTTCCCTTGGAGATCTTTTACGCATATACGGAAGGTCAAGAGAGGATATGCGTGTCTATATACCATCTTATCAATGCAGCCTTGACCCTAAGGGCAACATGGTAAATTCAGAGGACATCCGGTGCGTCGGTCAATCGGAGGCAATCGAAGTTGAAATATATTTGGTGCCGAAATTACACCCGTCGTCGCAAAAGAAACCCCTTTAAGAGGTACTTCCATCCTGAAAGCCTTTATATCTTTGTTGGGGCAGTGTCAAGTCGTGCGTGCGTACGTACAGACATGATATTATCCACTGCCGGATTGAGAAAACCGCAGCAGGGTCGAGTTCACGAAGTTAACAGCACCGCACAGCTTTGCCCCTAGTTCCCTGTTAGCCAAAATGCTAAAACTCGCTGAGAGCTATTTAATTGGAGATAGACTCAGAGAGAAAGAGAGAGAAAGAGGCATCGTTATCGCTGTCCCCCTTTTCCACCTTTCCAGCCATGGATTTCAGAACGGACTCTCAAGTAACTCTAACAAACCCGGGGCCTACCCTCGAGTTGGTACTCGAGAACCCAGCATATCCTTTGAACACCCGGCTCCTCGTTAACGGAAAGCCTTGGTTCAAAATATCGACAGTTGACAGAGATGCAAACATCACCAACATCACCGATCTTCGAACAAACGAGGTTGTCGCCACGATTCGTCGACGAATGTTYCTCTCGGACAAAGTCAAGTTCCCCCGCCGATTCGGTGGGAAGTCAGTCAAGAAAGATGACTGGATGGCCGAGGTCAAACTGAGCACTGGACAGTAAGTCCCGTCGAATATTTCTCCGTAGGTTCGTCGTTGAGCTTGCGCCGCATTTAGGAACGCATGGGTAATCAGTAGCGAGAGCGGCAAGTTCCTCTGGAAATGGGACAGTGCCCAAATATTAGTAGTGAGTGTTCAATACGCCCATTGGTATGCATCCTACTCGCCTTACTTATTTGCAGCTAACACCAGAAAACGATACCGACTACATACTCGCATCCGTCAAAGACGAGCCGCCACTTTTGGCGTTGTGCGTCAAGCACTCAGCAGAGGGCTCATTAGACGAGATCATTCCTGGATTCATCATCCTGAAGCAGCGTATAAAGCTGGATACCAAGCGGACCACGATATGGTGTGGGGATCGTTAGAGTTAGAGTGCTGCGTACGCACTCACGCGCCCACCAGTACTCAGTCCCGATTAGGGGGACCGCTTCCCTTATCGAGACAAGGTTGCGTGAGGGCCATAGGATCCCGTCCATTCCTTCTTCTCAGCTCCTGTCGCCCCTAGTCAGTCCCGAAGGCATTGCAAAGTGCGCCGGAGCTCCGCAGGACTGAACTCCTGACCGCTTGTCGATGTTTCTGAGTTTCATTTCATGTGTTTATGACTTAGTATCTGTGTATATGTTGTAGACTTAAAAGTCGTCTCCTTAGTTAAATTCCCCGCGCTCCTCTCTCTCTTCGTATCTGAATTGACTCAATATTATTTGATCTCCTCTCTTCTATCTTTCGAGCTCGAGTGCAGTGAAGTGCGACAGCGAGTCTAGATCTGTTCCCCCTTTCGCACTCACGAGAGACCTACTCTCTACAATGGGATGGCCGCTCAACGTCAACATTCGCTGTTAGATGATGTGCTGTTTTACCTCAAACTTCTGGGTTGAGGAGTCTTCCTTTCTCAAAAAGATGTAAAATTTTCCGCTGCGCCCGCAATAGAAACCCCGTTTTAGGTGAAGCCCACAGAGAAACATAAAACCTTGATCGTTGGATCGTTTGGGTAGACGCCCATGAGAGAGGCTGGTTTCTGAGAAGTCCTCACACTCTCAACATCCACTTCTCTTTCTTCCTTTCCATTGATGTTTTAGGTAATGCCTGCCGGACGGCGGATTGCAAGGGAAAGTTAGCGCACGTTAACATTCCAAGTAACATTATCCTCATTCCCGGCCGGATTGCAAGTGACAATTGAATATCGTGTATTGGTTAATTCAGGTTCAATCAGACACTGCGCAGTGTCCTTGAATGACTCTTGCCTTGTCTCTCAGCATCTAGTTTGGGATCAAGATGTACTGGATATTCAGGCAAAGTCCATTGATGAAAATCATTTATCGGGATAGGACGTTTGATTTTGTCAAGCTCGTTGGTACGTCACTCCTAAGTTCACAAATTCGTCTCTTTGCGTGCGCATGCTGACCGGTACATCCTCAATGTAGCGCTGTCACTAGCAAATGGCCTGGCTGCCTTAATTGCTCCTGTGGGCCTTTCTCCCGTTTCTCCGAAGGCTGTACCCAATTCATAGGCGAGATATTGGGTCATGATGGTAGTGCGCGTATACACCCGCTTATATCCACCTTGTATCAAAGAACGTAATTTGCCGAAAACTGTTCAGACCCCAAGCAGTCATGCATAATGCTCTAACCTCTCGGATGATCCTCCATCTCCGCGAACACGCGCGTATAGACATGGGACTAACAACTGTGGACATCCAAGCACATGCGACTCGACAAGTCTGTTTCATCATAGCGGGGATACTGTCGGCACGGACGCTCTCGCCAAGATGGAACCTGACGAGAGAGAATGCGGCGGGGCTTCTGAGTCGAAAGACGAGAAGTGTGAAGAAGTGTAAAAATGGTTCCAATTGGCTTGGCCATGACAGGAACTGTGCTCAAGGACTATCTTCTAGTGCTGTGTTGAATTGTATTGTATCCTCCTGTAGTCCACTGTACCATATCGTCATTGTTATTTAGAATTTGCAACACTTTGGAACGCCCATAAGAATCTATGGTGGTTATGTTCTCACAAGAGGCACAATGAGCATTTGCGCCGCCATGGGCGGATCGTCATAGTCATAGTCATAGTCATAGTCATAAACCGGACCCGCTCCCACTCCCGAAGGTGTTATACGTCAGGTAAGTACCTTTAAAGCCTTGATTTTATAGCGTTCCATCCTCAATAGGTTTTCCAGAGTGATAAATCCTGATATACTCTCGCCCAATGACCCCTCTGACCTCTGATGAGCGCTTGACGCGTGCTCGTCGCAGGTGTCAGATTGGTATAGCTCTCTGGTGTGGGTTGAAAAAGCGACTAGGATGAGTGAGATGTGTATTCTGTGGAGATTTTATAACACTGACCACCATTCTCTGCACAGGGTTCTATCTCCCCCGTTCTCGCTGTTTCGTAGAAGCCCAGGACACCGGCGTTTGGCAGGAATTGGACCCAGTGCGGGTTGCTACAATATTACAGCGCCTATAAACAACAGAGACTTTTCCTTTCCCCGGGAGATCTGTGACGCGTGTACGGGATGTCAAGGGAATATATGCGCGTCTATATTATCTTATCAATGCAGACTTGGCCACGAGGGCAACACGGTAAATTCAGAGGACATCCGGCGAGTCGGTCAATCGATCGGAGGCAATCGAAGTTGAAATATATTTGGTGCCGAGATTACACCCGTCGTCGCAAAAGAAACCCCTTTAAGAGGTACTTCCATCCTGACAGCCTTTCTATCTTTGTTGGGTCCAGGGCGGTGTCGAATCATGTGCGCATACGTACAGACGTGATATTATCCACTGCAGGACCTTCAGAAATCCGCAGAAGGTCTCGACCAAGTCGAATTCACGAAGTTCACAGCACTCAACAGCTTTGCTTCTGCCCTGTTAGCCAAAAAGGCGAAACTCACTGAGGGCTATTTAAGTGGAGAGAGAGAGAGACTCGGAGAAAGAAACAGTGTTATAGCTGTCCCCTTAAGTTCCAGCATGGATCTCCCAGCAGACTCTCAAGTAACTCTAATCAACCCGGAGACTACCCTCGAATTAGTACTCGAGAAGCCAGCATATCCTTTGAACACCCGACTCCTCGTTAATGGAAAGCCTTGGTTCAAAATATCGACAGTTGACAGAGATGCAAACATCACCAACATCACCGATCTTCGAACAAACGAGGTTGTCGCCACGATTCGTCGACGAATGTTCCTCTCGGACAAAGTCAAGTTCCCTCGCCGATTCGGTGGGAAGTCAGTCAAGAAAGATGACTGGATGTCCGGG
>SDEE01000417.1:0-43064 GCA_004126415.1 Candolleomyces aberdarensis | reverse complement strand
ACAGGATTTTGATATGTTCTTGACAGCGAGTGATCACACCCGTCGCTTCTTGACTCTCCTTTCCAGCATGACAGGTCGAGTTTGGCTCGCTTGAGGTGTCTAACCATTTACGTAGGTTCTCTTCTGCGTGTCTAATGGGAGCCAGTCGGGTCAGCAGACGCAAGTGTCTGTCCTGGACACTACCATCGTCGTCAACTAAAGTATCGGTGTCTTCATTCTCAGAGGACGACCGCTCGAGTTGACCTAAAAGGACAGCGTCTGGATAGAATGACGTATCGAAAGGAACCTCGGTCGCGCCGTTCGAGTGGGTGTCTTCCGAAGTTTCGGGGAGGGCATCACCGTCCAGCTCAGACTGCAATGCATCGAGGATTGTCACGACGCCTTTGAGAATCCTGAGCTGGATAACGGATTTCCACCTTGCCAGCTCCGCATCCCATTCTTCTCGAGCGTATCTCATTCGCAGTTCTGAAGGGCTGACGTTGGCCGGTAAGACTAGGAGTGATACAAAGCGTACTCACGCTTGACCATCTTTTCCCTTCCTGCAAAGAGATGTGGTTCGGGGAATACTGGACATCGGAATGAAGTACGACGCACCGCTTCCGGAGTCCCCAACCAACACCACCTTCAATAGGCCTCTCTGAGTTTTCGTGAGCCTCCTTCTTTCCTTCCTCAGCTCCTCGTCAATTGCATCGCTTCTCTTCTTGGCCTCGGATGCACGAGCTTCACGTGTAGCACGGTCAGCAGAAGACTCGTTTGCGGGTGGCTTCAGGAAAATGGCAAACGGGTGGTCGCGACGCGTGCCTTCTGCCATGCCGGGATGACGTGTCTGAGGGCCTCGTGCTCGTGGCGGTTTACAAGAGCATTTGGCCTATTTGCTGGCAAGAGATTTTGGGTTTCGAAAAACCTGCCGGCTGAGGGACCCGAGCTGAGGGAGAGGGTAGCGAGCAATTGAATGTTTGGAACATTCCAGCGGTCTCGTTTTTCCTGTGCGGAATGATAGACGCTCAGAAATTTTCGGATCTCGACTTCAAACTGTCTGATCAAATCGGAAGCCATTGAATTGGCAGCCGCGGAGAGGCAAGAGCGTGGGCATGGGCGGGCAAAAGACTGAATGAAAACCCGTTTTGGGCTGGCGACGACAACTGATAGAGTGTGGTGGAGATCCCGCAACGGATTATGATCCTTGATCTACCTCCTCGGGTGCGCGCTGGTTATTGTCTGATTCGTTGGGAAATACATCCGTAGCACCACGTTTGTGATCGGAAAGAACGTAAGCTGGGGAGGCTCCGTAGGCCGATTGAGAGTATTTCTCGATAAACGCAATGCCCCTTTTTCAAAAGGTGCGTCGTCTACTCCTCGGTCTCAAGAGTTCGCTATGGCCTTCATCACGATATAAGATGAAGGCCGTGTCTATGAGGGATTAGGATAGAAAGCAACCACTACGGGCATAGTTCACCATCTGCGGTGGTGATCCTGTGAATATATGGAGGAGATTTTTTGTCTATGTTCACCGAATCAGTCAGGAAATCCAGGGAATTATCATTTGATAATCAGCTGGAAGCTGTGCAGAAAAAGGCGACCGAAGATATTCTGAATCTATTCACAAAAAAAGCCGAGGTGCGTGTCAGGTGGTATTTCGGCATCATCTTGAACTCGTCAGTAAGAAGCTTTTTCATATATAATTCACGTTTCCCTTCAGCAGGTACAGTTAGCTACCGAGCCAAAGCTCAAGACTGTTTGGGAGACTCGCTTGGGCAGGTCAAACATTCTGAATCCGACAAACTGCCCATTGACTAGTATGTATCTCCAGTGGTCTACCGAGCAAGGATACATCTAAGTATTAAATGAATATTCTATATATGAGAGACAGGACAATGCACTAGTCCTGAAGCTGTACAGAAGGAAAATTCTCGAATGAGAACAGCGTCTGGAAGGGGGGGCATGTCAAAACGCAGTATCCTGAAGACCGGACTGTTCCACGTACTCTGTTGATGGGTAGAACGTGAAGAAGCCCTTCCTCTGCGAAATCTGTGACGGCGACATGGCATATGACAGACTCTAACGGTATCAACCGCACAGTCTGTGGGGACCCGCGACAAGTAAAACCTCCGGCGTGGCCATACCGACGAAAGCGATCCAGGTCTCTATCAGTATGCTGGTATTCGGCAAGAAGGAGGTATCTCGACATCTTCTCCTCCCCAGATGACGATCGATGTTGGTGTACGAATATCTTTTGGATGACACCCGCCTGTTCTTCGCCTTCATGTTGATATAAAATGGCGCTATCCCGATACCGCTGGGAGTCCCAGATGGCATAAACATTGGACTTGTAAGAAATGGCTGTCAGGAACGTTACATTAGGAAGGACAATGGTGTTTCGCTCTTGCGGACTTCTCCGGAGCAGGTCGGCAAGTAGCTCCGTCTCCTGCGAGGTCAGCTCACCATCTGCTCCTTCAAGCACATGTTGGCTTGAAGAGTCGTCGTCCTTGTTGAATGGATCAAGAGCTTGCGTGAGGCGGAACCCTCGCAATGCCTCCCTTTGATGCCCTTCCATGCGACTCAGCATGCGTCGAACAAGAGCTCTCATATCTTGCGAATCGTCGAGAAGAGCAAGGAGGTTGGCATGGCGAACGGCCGTCCGTAAAAATGTGCCTTCTACTTCACCTAGGTCAAGGGCTCTGAGTCAGTAAACTGTTTATAACAGGAGGCTTAAGACTCAGAGTTGTACCTATGTGATTGTTGGTGTTCATGTGATGAAAGAAGTTGATGTAGCGTTCGTAATGAGGCGAATCATGCGCATGTTTGGGGCCAAAGCGAGCCAGCATTGCACCGATGTGGAGAGCAGCGTGATGGCTGGGGAGAATGTTATAGTCAGGGAAAAGTTCCAGGGCACTTTTGGTGTACTTCAGGATGTACTTGTTGTACGTCTCTACGTGTGGCGCAGACGAACTACGCATCGTCGCGATACGCACAGCCGTGATAAGGTCCATGAAGTTGTCCAAGAGGGCTCGGGGATGACCGTCTGATGCACCGAATAGGCGAATTAGGGTGATGGGTAGGTGTATGCAGCAAACAATTCTCCAGTTATCTGCACTGAGCTTTCCTCGACGAATTGTCCCCCAATCACGAGGCGCAGGCGTGATCCACGAAGGAAGACGGGTCCGAGCCATATCGTCGTAGACCGCCGCCATAACGTCGGAGCCTAAAAAGGCATTTGCATTGGGACGGGCCTCGTCAGTGTCGTCCGAGAAATGGTTCAGAAGAGACTGGGGAGCGGCGGCATTTGAGCGAAGCTAAATTGACGCTAGGTGTTAGTAATAGTGGTAGTATGCTTGGGCATCCCCACCTCTGTCATTAATAGGGAAAATAATGCCTTTTTTGCGGCTCTTGCATCAAGACTAATCGCGGTTCGGTCGAGTGAAAGGATGTCGCAAAGGGCTGCGAGCACGCGAGCTGATATTTGAGAGTATAATCTTTGGGAAGGGTCGGTGTCGGATTCGTCTTCGCCCAGCAGTCCCACTAACCTCTTCGCAAAACGATGCAAGACCACTTGATCAGGCAAAGCTTGCGGCGCCGCCGTCGAACCACCGTCTGGAGCAGCTACGGAGTCGTCGTTGGGCTGATCATCCTGAGGTAATGCTTGCTGCGAAGATGAGGGACCACCAGTGGCCGGTGGTATGGGACTTGTTTCAACGTCAAGGGTTTCACAATTGGCGTCTTCTGTTTCTCTGATACCTTGGAGTAGCTCTTCCTGTAGGATACTTAGACTAGGATATCGCTTTAGAAACGTCGATGGGGAATCGGGTTTCTGGGACTTAGTAAAGATTGCTTGAAAGTGGACTTACCCATAGAAAGATCGTTTTGGCAAGTAACCATCTAGTCCCAACCACAATTTTGTGTCCATCCATGCGAATGTCGTAGTCGAGACAGAAACTGTATAGAATCTTCCTATGAAATTTGAGCAGATCGTACAGGAGGTGCGGCTCGTTATCAAAAATAATTTGCTGGCATCTCTTCAGACTCCGAATGTCGTCTTTGTTGGATGTTACCCTCTTGATACGGGTAGTTGAAGGCTCTCTGAGAGCGCCACCGCTCTTGTGTTTGAAGTTGATCTGGAGCAGCTCCCGGACATGATTCTTCAGAAGGTTGAGGTCGAGGGAATGCATCGAGTCGATCACCGTGAAAAGGGTAGGATTCCAATAGTCGAGTTCGAAGAGGGGACTCCATCTCCAGCCACACGCATCGAAGATAGCCTGTTGATCTCGTTCTGACTGAGCGCTTCTGTATATGCTGGCGTAGCGACGAATGTGATAGAGATCCTTTTGAGGCCATTCATCCATGTCGATCACATTGATATCATCAATGTCTAAGTCGCAACTTGTGCAAAAGTAATGGGCCGTTGGCGCACCTGGATACCCTATGACTTGGTGAGCAGCGAGTAGGTCGCACACCAATGGGATCAAGACGCCTCGACATGTTCTGCCGGTCGGTCGGTCGTATGTTCGACTAAAGAAGACGCCAGGCTCCCATATTTCTTGGAGATCGTTGACGACGAGTTGGATGTAGTGATTTATATCGTCATTGGAGGGCTTCGTGGGACCCGGGATTACACCTGCGAGATATATGTTTTGGGGAAGGTATCTGAGATGGGGTGGCAGGTTTAAGAGTACCATCCAGATTCCCGTAGAGCTAGCTGATTGCTTCGCGGTCTTGTTCTGAAAGGGCGAAAATCCATCAACGGATAAGCTGAATGCTAACCTCAACTCCCCCGACGGCCCTGGAAAGAATTGATCTCCTGAGGCGTCCTTGAGGTCGCGAAACACCTCCCCCTGCCAAATATCCTCAACTCCTCCACCTCTCTGATTGCCTTCAAGTAGCGTCCTAGGATACTTGTCCAGTGTATCTTCAATTCCAGGTCGCGATAGTAGACGGCCTAGCCACGGTTTGAGTCCTTGGTGAATGTATTTGCGCACAGGTTTGTGAAGGACGCCAAACGGGCCTCGTTCTCTGCTCTTCCAGAGGACAGCTCCACATGGGTCGCTTGAAGGCGTGCGTTTGGTGGTGCACTCATGGGACGTATTCGGAGAGTGGTAGTGTCCGAAGGGATAAAGGGTATGACAAGAAGGACAGGCGATGAAGGTCGTCGTCACCGGGTCAAGGTTGAATCGCGATGCTAACGAGCGAGGATCCACTGGAAGATGCTGGTAAATTTGAGTGGAGTTGGAACTCTTTGAGCTTTCGATGGTATCGGCGATGCCTGCAAGATGGAGTTCACAGCCCCGTCTAGGTAGGAAGTAGTGATATTGAAGGACGGCAGATATAAGGCAGGCGGTGTCCACCGCACGAAACCTCGAATTGTGCTTTCTAAAAAACATTTCTAGTTTGAACTGCAGGTTAGAATCATAGGGCCATTTGCGCCGGAAATTGACTTGCCTGTGTTGAAATAGGGCCTGCTTGACCTTCCCGCCCGCAGCGTTTCCCAGTGCATTTGCTTCTGCCTGTCGACAGCAAGGAGACCATCATATATTTCTTGCTGCAAGTCCAACACATCTTGACCTTGTTGAAAGGTCTGGAGAGTTCGGAATAACTCCCAAAGGCAGGTCTCCGCGTCCAGGATGGTCCGATTGACTGCTTTATCGGTCCTTAACGCGAAATACCCGGTATTTGGAGCGGGCGGGGTTTGAGATTGTAAGAGAAATTCATCCACGGAACGTATTTCGGCGGAGTAAGGTCTGTTTGAAGACGGATCGTTCACGAACACCAAGTGCTGATCGAGCGCTACCGACTGTAATTCGAGCATGAAGTGCAGTTGAGTTCGAATGAGAGGAAGCCAGTCGGTTTCATTAGATCCTGTAGCAGGTATGCTATGTACGGGTTCAGCTCCGTTGTCATCGTCGACCAAAGTAAGAGACTGTCGAAGCAAGGCCCGAAGCCTGTCGTCCCGACGATGCTTCGACCTCACGCCTAATGAAACTCTTCCGCCAGGTCCTTCATACCGTCCGGTCGCTTCATTGTACTTGAGGCAATGGCTCTTGCACCTGCAGATGACAGTCGCTTTCTTCTTTCTAGAGAGTGTAGGGCCTGTGACGTTCGCTTTGGGCATCGAGGAAGATGAGATGTTATGTGGGGAACAGGCCAGGCTGCCCGACGCCTTCACCGGCGTGATAGGATTGCAAGTTTGATCCGATCAGGAGAGAAATGGAATATGATCACTGGAGGTAAGGTTGGAGGTAAGGTTGGATTATCATAAGTTTCATACGATGTCGACGCGAAACGTTGACGCAGTGGAGCCCAAAAAGAGATGAATATCGGTAGGCTGATTATGGTAGACGAGTCGTAAATAGCAATCACAACAACGACAGAAATGAGTGACAACAGGGTGAGCTAGCGAGAGGGGGAGCAGATGCGAGTTGAGCGACTAACTATTAGGGAACATCAGGTAAGTTTGGAAAGTCCGAGTAGTTGCTATACAACTTCATGTATTCTGCCCAGCGGGCTGTACCGTCCGCCGACAAACTCGTGGATTTTAAATACTCCTCTGAAGTTTTGAATCCGTATTCCACCCATCTAACGAGGCCGCCAGCAGTGTATTGAGTCATAGAAACGCGAGACTCTCCAGGCTGAATAGGTGAATTCCCATGTTTCACTGCCGCAGATGGGAGTAGCATGGTCGTGCATGGGGGAAATTCAATCACAAGCTTGGATTCCTTGAGAACCAAGTGCCCTCCTTTCTTGTAATCGTAATTTCCTCCTGCGGTAACGGCACAGATTCCAGGAGCCCAGTTTAGATGATCATAGTGAAAATCACACACGACTTGAGGTCCAAAGTTGTATGTTGTCGATCCGAACACGATGTCGAAAAAGGTTCTTTCAAGAGATGGCTTCCATTTGAGCAAAAGGTCCAATGTTTCTTCACTTTTCTCAGCCAGTCGGGGCATCCACATCTTGTAAGAGTCTGAGAGCGATGGAATCAGCAAGAAAGTCAGAATACGCGACCCGGTCATTCTTCTTACTATTCTGCCATGTTGCAACACATTGGATGGCCTTTGACCGCTCGAGCTCAGCCAGGACCGCGGCGTTCGACACCGTGTGGTTAAGGTTTCGTGGTTCCTTGAGGATCAGTTCAGTATATGTGGTGCATTTGCCACAGAACATGACGGGAATGCACCTTTTGTCCTCCGCCGTGAGATATCCCAGCGGATATGGTACTGAAGTCGCCCCGAGGACAATCGTCTTCACAGGTTGTGTTACTCGCGGAAAAATTCAATTTACTTTGAGCCCCGTCCATATCGTGTACGAAAGCTTCATTGAGGCCAGCTTCGACGAGTTCTTCGGGGATAGGAAGATGGGCCATCACCACTCGATCTTCATGGTCAATAAAGATGTGGGGGTTGCTACGGAGGTTCCGGCATCAGTTTTCACAGGGTAACCGAATGGAAATGTACCTCTGGTATTCGATAAGACGGTAGCCGCTCTTCAATAATTCATCCAGTGGCGGCACCTTCTCCGACTTCGATTTCATCCCAATGAAGCCTGGTCCCGAGTGTGGCAAAGATGCGTGGTCATGGGAAAGTCGAGTGACGGCCATGCTCGGTTTGGCGCATGGAGGATCTCCCTTGAGCACCTGAGATCGATAGAGCTGTACGTATTCAAGGAACCCCTGTCTCGATAGCGCCTGTCGAAGAATATAGTCGAAATCCATCGTAGCTCGTTGTGACACCCTTTAACCTTGCCTGGGGTTCAATTACAGGATACAGAATATGCGGGAGATGAAACTTACCCGAGGTTTGATTTTTCTTTAAACGTCCAGGACATGCAATGTTCGGAATGAGTGTAAATTGGTCGCCCGAAATCTTACAGTAATGAAACGTTACCGTGGGAACGATGGAGCGCCCGGTCAGCGGTCACCAGCTCAGAATGGCCACTCGAAGCTGTAAGCAACGCGTTTGAATTTCATAATGAAGAACGTACAAAACTGCTAGATTTGACTCGAGGACGCTACGCTGATGCTCCCGCCCTGCCGATTGCCAGCGATGGACAAATGGCTGACAAAAATGTCATATTTCCCATCCCACACAGTCCCGAATCGCTTGGATTTCTTAAACGTACTTTCCAAGACCCAGGTAGGTATTCTGAAGTCTTCAGACCTCCAGGTAAGTATCCTCTTCGGCCCAGACGCAGCCTGAAATTGTGTTTCTCCGGTGTTGTGGAAAAACGCTTGGCTGACGTCCACCCACCCCTTATCTGTGTATGTTGACACCGATGCGGTAGTAGATTGTGTGTCGTAAATTGAGAGAATATCGCCGACAGCAGGCCGCTGCGTTAATTGGAATTGATCGGCCGCATCCACCGGCAAAGATGCTGCGATATTCCACCACTTGAACTTTGTGGGACCGTTGCCGATGTTCAGAAGCTGAGGTTGGTAGGACTTTTCTCCTCCCAGGCTGGAGAGAAATCAGTGAAATTATCACGAAAGCAATTAAATTGAGACTTACAATGCAGATACTGATCGTATAGGCAGCGTGAACGATGCTGCTGCTATAGCACCTATAGGCGCACTGGCAGAGCCCTGTGGCCTGCAACAGTTTGGTTAGAGCGCTTTGAAGCTGTAGTAGAGAGAGTGCGGAAATACATGAAATCAGGCGCGATGATGTTGGCTTGTGCGTTTTCTGCGTTGGCTGGGGGACTAAAGGCATCTTTTTTAAACACACGGATGGCAAACTCGACAACATGATTCAATCACCTTTGCTGCGGCACAACTGGAACCCGTGCATTCGCTGTAGATGCAGATGCGTGGATAGGACTGAAGACGAGTGCGGAGTTCGAGCTAAGACATTGTTAGCGTATGAGTCGGTTCATGATATGAGGAGGCGTACTTGAGATTGGGAGCTAGTGCCGACTGTTCATCAACTTGCATTGCGAGACTTTCCGAAGTGTCGAAGGCAGGCTCCTGCGCCTCTTGCTTCACTTTGACGGTTATTGAGTGTCTAACATTGTCATTGTTCCCCCTTCAAGTAGACGCAAATATAAGTCTCACATGGCAATGTTGATTAAAATAGAACTCACTGCTGTAACTCTGTGTCGGGAGGTATCGCTGCCACCTGTGTCCTCTTGACCGAGAAAGGAAGAGGAATTTTCCTGAGTGAGGCATAAGTTATGTGAGCGATGCGCATCCAGCCTGTGACGCTCACCTGGCATTGATGCGTCTGCTAACTTCAGACCTGGACACGGAAAGGCATGAGTGAATGATAGCAGCACAAGGACTTGATATAATAGGTTTCACCTTACGTTCTCGAAGAACAGGAGGCATGATGTTGTGAGAATTTGGACGATGGCTTGCTCAATTCCTTCCGTAGGCATACTGTATGTTCCCAACGCTTCAAGAATCAAGCTACAAGTATTTTTGTCGTTGGGTCGAACAAACGCAAGAAGCTCCGATGCAGTCTGAAACTCCCTGTCTTCAACTGCCTTCAGCACCGAGCTGTTTGAGAAATGGCGGCCCACGCAGAACCTCTTGAGGAAAGTCTCTAGCTCTGTGCCGACCGTCTTGCGGCATGCACTTTGGATCAGGAGCAGGAAACTCTCGACTTCACGCTCGTCAAAGAACATTCTAAGCCGAAGTCATTATTACGCTGCAAATGTGACAAACTGATAACGCACCGTCCTGTTTCTGGATCGTAGTCGGGTTTGTCCGCTCCGTCGAACAGTATCTCACGCAAAACGAGGATTTGGTTTGCAATAGCTCTTGAAGGCCACTCGGAGGGCTTCGTCGCGGCAACTAGCTTTGTTGCAACGTCGAGCTGTTCTTCGCTATTCCCGGCCTGGATGAAGAGCAAGAGGTCTGCACCTTGCGAAACGCGCTTCTCCTTTGACGGTGGGGAGTGTACAGTCGTTGTCGGCTTATCTAGGGCATCAGACTGGTCCTTATCCATCGCATATTTGCTCAGAATACTTGTGTAAACGAATTGCAGGATTTCTTTCTTTGACAGAGCCGTCGAGTTCTCCCAACTATGCTTATCAGGTAAGCAAATGAATATAAACGATGGACTTGGACAGACCTCTTGCCGCCTGTTCCAACCACCGGATCCTCCTCTTGTATTTTCACCCACTGTTCAAGGGTATCAGTGATCTTCAGTCGTGCAAAGTTGATATTGTCGAGCTAATGATCGTCAGTCCAGAATTGTGAAGCTAAATTCCATACACACATTCGCAGGAAGCGCGGCTGTCTTGTCCTCCTGTGCGATGTAGTTCCCACTAGACTTGAAGCCATGGAGATTGAATTTTTTAATGGGCTCCTCTCGATTTTCCGTGCTCATATTAGCGAGGTGAGGGCTGGGGAGGAAAGACAGGGCACCAGTCTCCAAAAGGATTCTGTCAAGATCAAAAAGGATGCAATTGACGGAGGTTATACGAGGAAGTAATTTCTAAATATATACAACTGTTGATGGTGGCACGTTGGGGTTTCCGACTTAGAGGAAGTATGAATGGCTCCCTGGCTTCTGAAAGAACATTAAATCATCTACAGTGTAGCCCAGCCCCGGCGATTCCCAGATTTCATCTGAAAGAGTGTAAGAGATCCGTCCGCAGACGAGGATGATGGCTTACCGTCCTCCAGAGCGGTGAATGGCTCTGGTCTTCTCCTGATATCGTAGGTCATCGCAGGAGTTGAGGTGAGCCATGTGAGAGGCGCGTTCAAGTCCAGGTTTGGATTAGAGGGATGTTGAAGCGTGTTCTCGAAGCCTTCCTTTGCATCTGGGAACGGTCCAAGTGCACATTTAAGCTGGGCATGAAGCTCCGCCTCGGTGCAACTGGTTGCAAAATCCGAGCGAGACCTGTCAGCCGCTCGCTTGAACCGCAGTAGAGCTTTGGCGTGCAGCGTCATCATCAAAAACCATATCTCCTTTTTACCATCGGCAATTCTCCCAGTTCCCGGTTCAATGAAATCGTAGTGGGCAATCAGCCATCTTGCCGTCATGATTGCTGAACGTCGAGCGGCGATGTACAAAGCTCGATCTACCGGAGGTATGCCTTCGCCGCCATAGGTCCTTCTGTCGTACACGTTGGCGAAGACACAAATACAGACGAGGGAGAGCACATTCAAACAGGAGTCGAATGAGTCGATCACCGGGACATGGTTTAAAATTTGATTTGTTAGCGACTCGGGAAGAGAGGAATCTGTGAACAATAGATGAACGTGAAGACTCGGCAAGATCAAAACTTGAAACCTTACCTCGGAGAGAATCTTCATTCGTCAGCGCATCATGCCAGAAGATCATCATTCGGCAAAGGTAATGTCTCGAGGTGACCAGGGTGCCAACATCCTTTGCGATAAGGTTTCCCAACACAAAACTTTGTACCAGACTCATATGAGTCTCTCGCATCGTAGCTGAGGAGTAGAAATATCTCCTGTGGATCACAACATCCTTGTGGGCGTATAGGAGATATAGTGAGCCGGGAGGAAGTGCACTGTGAAATGGTAAGAGATAGAACGTCCCTCGTGTGAACATGTACACTCACAGAAGCTGACCCGCCTTTAGCACAACCGCCTCATACTCTCCATTACCAACATGGGATTCAAAGGCGTCGAGTCGGATGAGATGGTCTGGCCGCGCAATGTCTTCGATAAGCTGCCGCTTTCCAGGACGACAGACTACCACCCAGACCTCTCCCAGTAAGATTGTAAGTATCTCACCAAGGCCGTCGGGCGGAATAGTCCAGGAAATGATGGCACCTTTCAACAGAACGGATCGAAAGCTGTGAGCTTGGGATGGCGAAGGCTTGAGCTTGAAACTAGCTCTACGCGTGTGTGTGACCTCGTATGCCACAATGTCGCTGGTGATGAAGCGAAAATGGGGATCAGTGGTCCGAGAGGGTATTGGTGATATACATAGAATCTTTCCCTTCTCTAGTGCCTCTTTTGCTTCAATGACAAGGCGCATAGTTCCATGCCGGATCGCCCGAGGTTCGTGTGGATCTATTGAAACTGATTGATCTACTAATAAGTCAGAAACATAAAATCATCCCTGAGAGCAGAATAATCACCGTGTATCTCCACCGTGTTCCCAAAACCTTCGATCGAAATCAAGAGTTGGAATAAGGAACATGAGCAATCATCTTGAGGTTGTTTACAAGAGCACTTCGTTGGCAATTTCCTCGAATGGAACCCAGAATTTCTCAGGGTGGATACCAACTCTTCAGCCTCCGTCATCAACAACATGCGATCTCTCAGTGTAGCCTGCAGCTCTCCCGGTGACTTGGAAGCAACTTCGTCGGCCTTGGTTTGATCCAGGACTAAAAATAATGACCGGTCAGGATCCGCAAGGTGCAAAGGCAGCCCTCCACGGTACAAGATCTCAACTCGACATGCGACATTGATGATCAGGCAGATATCGTTGCATTTCTACTATCTGGTAAGCCGTCCGTCAGTCGCAAATGAAAGAGATGCATACATGGTACTGGATCCAAATTACGGGACCACCTCCTGTCGCGTCGAACGTTGTAATATCAAACTCAGATTCTTCAAGCTACGAATTTGTGAGCGTTGATTCAACACCCAGCATTCTGGTGGTTACTCACTGCGACGCTATCTTGAACAGGGTGAAGGGAGGACCGGTATCTCTAAATTCGATTTGATTTAGCAGCGTGTCAGTGAACGAGAGGTCGAAGGCCTACATCTAGGGCATCGACGTCAATGGGAATGGTGGAATCTGTCCCTGCTGCTCCAAGAATACTTGGAGCTCTCCATCCAGCAGTAAAGTCGGGAGGCATGGACAGATATTTCGCTTTGACCTCAGAGCCCTCGCTATTGAGATACGAGAATGTGGGGGGCGCAGGAGAGGAGGACGAACGGCAGGGGTCCGAATTTGCCCAAGAGTCTTGGATATCAACTTGACCCGAACCTTGTATATCGTTTTGATGGTTCCACATTGCTGCTGCATCATGATCTGCGATTCGGAGTGTTGTATTGGGGCTTGAGTTCGTCTGCCTTGATGACTCCTTGTCTGACTGTTCGATGGAGCCCCCGGATTCTTCTTTGACCATATGATTGGAAGTGCGTCTGTTTTGTCCTTGATTTGCGACTGGAGGTACTTTGATAGGTGGGATGCGAGGGCTTTCACGAGCAGGATAGATGTTGCTTGACGGATTCGTAGGAGACTCTTGATGGGGTTTGACGACTGGGCTTGTGGGCTCCTCATCATCAGTATCTTCATTTAGTATCCGCTTCCGGTTACGTTTACGACGTGGTTTGTTCCTTGAGGTTTTGGACTTGTCGGCAGGCCCGTTCAGGGGGACAGGTTGAGGAGCGAGCGCTGTGGCATCCAACGGCCTCGAAGTTTGATTGGTATTCGTGGTCTGTGATTCGGTCCTGCTCGAGGGATTTGGAGAAAATTGTTGCTGCGGTTCATCCACTGAGCTCGCAGGCTCATCGTCCTCATTTGGTTCCCGCTTCCGTTTACGATCTGAAGTGGTATTCGCCGTTTTGGACTGGTCGACAGCTGGGTACATGACAGGTGATTGAGTGGTGACCGCCGTGGCATTCAACGAGCTCAAATGAGCGGGTGGTTTTAGAAGTTCGGGAATTGAAAAGCCTAGAAACACAGATGTGAGATAGCGATTGGGGATATCGTCATGCGATACAAAGTAAAGTGTACCTGGGTCAAGCCAAGTCCTATCCTGTGTGGACGACGAGCAAATCACATCCCACGGGAGGGACTGGAAGGCAGAGTGAACATCCGTGAGCAGTGATTGACAGGACTGAGTCAACCCCCGCACAAGTCCCCACACAATCTTCTCAGTTTCCTTAAGAGCTGGAGGCTTCCGAGCCCCAAGGAACGCAGGTAGCTATGTCGCAGAATTATGAGTTGCGAAGGCAAGCAATTGAAAAGGTACATACCGAATTAATGGTAGCTTTTGACACACCTTTTTTCGACAAAAGCTTCACACCCAAAAGAGCCACCACGATTGACGAATGGCTTCCAAAGTAGAGGGGGAACCGAAGGTTTACAATGCTGTAGTTGGAGATGATTTCATGAATAAATTTCTTGTCCTTGTGGCTCATTGATTTGCCCGCATGTCTGTCAGACATACATCATTTCATTGATACTCAAGCTGCCGTCATTTGACGTACCTTTCCGACTCCTTGAGAATCGCGTCTTCGCTTGAGGGGATATTAGGGATCTGCAAGTTCTGGATCAAAGTTAGCGCCTCACCTCAACGGAATACATGGATGGGCTAACCTTATCACCTGAACTGACGGTGTAGGAACCGTTGAGGAGGAAGGATAAATGCAGAGAGATGACCAGCAAATTCTCGGCAACGTTGAGTCCACCGGTCAATTGTTTTATTTTACTCCAATTCCTGATTGCAGTGAATGGATCATCGGGCGCTCCATCTGAGCTCCCTTTCATATGGTTGTGCACGAGTGCTGCACTGCCTGCACTCCTGATCAGGGATTCAGGCCAGTTCGAAAGGCGATCGTGCAAGTAGTACTATGACTCCGTTTAGATGGTGCAAACGTAGCTATCGAATCACTGACCTTTTTATATATGTGGCAAAAACTTTCCTTGAACGAATCGGGAGCATCAATACGTTGAGGCTCAACAGAAGCCTCGGCATCGCCAGCAGCGGGGGAGTATGCAGCAATCACCCGGTACGAAGTCATCATATACGCAAAGTTGTTGTGGTCCTCCTGTCGATGCCTGCCGGTAGTCAGGTCCTCGAGGGATTCCTGGTGGAGGAGCTCGGCAAGTTTAACCGCGTCCTGGGTTGTGTGGTTGTGACGTAGGTAGGTTTCCAATGCATCCATACGAGATGCGAGTGGCTGGAAATATGTTAAGTTCGTGCCCTTCGTCGTTTTTAATCTGACCTCTAACCTTCACAAACGCATCTGCAAGCTCTACTAAAGGCCTCGTAGAGAGTAAGATGGTGTTGGACGCCCATGGAAGTGCCTTCAGAATAGGCCAAACGAAGCGAGTAGACGCAACTGCAGGGGGGACGTCTGAGAGAGAATTGACGGCTGGCATACATCCATGATGTGTTGAATGCAGGGAAGGGCCAGGGCAGAGCTGCATCGTAGCCATGATGCTGAAACGACAAACCGTGAAAGGCCAATCCTGGATCCAAGCACGGTGGCGCCTGCTTGGTCAGCAGAGGACCAGCCTCTTGATGATTAATCAGATTATGGCTTCAGGTCGATGAACACGTAGAAGAAACAAATTCAAATTTGAACAAATTTGGTATAGATCTTTCTGTCAATGTGGGATAATACAAACTACAGTGTCCGTGCTTTAAAGAGGTCACGGACCGGTACGTTTATGACGACCCTTTGCTGTCCGCCGCGGTTTTTCAACGGTAATCGTCGTTGTGACGGCTTTAGTGACAGTCACAACCTTCGTCTCTGTGATGAGAATTGGGTCTTCACAAGCGCACCCGTCGACATCATCATCTTCGTCATCGTTGAAGTACCCCCCCTCCTCATTGTGCGCAGGATAGCGAGGTGCTGGTTGGAACTGTTGGAGATGTCCGTCGCTTCCCTGTGAAGGGAAGGAAGACCGCAGTATCAGGAAGAAAAGCAACAATAAAGCGACTATGATCGCTCCCTTCTGCGATACGCCGGAGTTAGTCTACCTATAAACCATCTATCTCTCTGCAATCTCACCTTGGTGTTTGGAATGTATTGACCAGTGGTGCCGAAACGGGGAAGGCGATCTGGCGGATTCTCGTTGTCCTCCTTCTTGATTGTTCGTTGGGTCTCTTCCTTGGCTGGCAACTTGCTGCTCGACGCCGAGATGCTGGTCGAACCGAAACTGATCTCACCCACGAGTGTTGCCTGAGACGATCCAATCGAGGATGACGCTTGCGGATCAGGTGGTGGGATTAGCTGAGTTTCTGTAAGTGGCTCTTCTTTCGCCTTCCCTTTTTCCTGAGCGGAACGAGAAGTAGTCGCTTGGTTTGATTCTTCTAGAAGTTGGGCTGAAGACGGCGAGCTTATAGCGTGGTTGCTGAGAATGTTCTCCTGAGGGGTCTGGTTCTGTTGTGACGGTTGAGGTCGTGGGCCAAACACGCGAATAAGCAGCTCGGTGTCATGCGCTGACGCAATGAGCATCTCGTTCTTCTGTAAGTTCAAAGCACCGCTCTATGCCCTTCAATCAACAATGCCGAGCTATTATCGAACAAAGAAAATCTCACTAGGACTTGGGACGGATGAGAGTGCCTCTTTCCCATTCGAACAACTTGGTCCATTCCCCTGCTGGCTGTGACAACATAGCCATAGTTATGTCCAGCGGCAACAGTATTCTCAGTCAAGAAGACCACTGGGAGTCGATAGTTCCTCTCTGCGTAGACGTCGTCAACCTGGGTTGACGAGAGATACGTTTGAGTGGTGAGCGAGTACCAGTCCAAACCCGAGTAGAGATTAGTCGCAACCATGTATCGCCTCGAAGGCGACATCGAACATGAAGCACTTGATTTTCATTGAGCCCAAGGTGCGAATATATAAAGTTTGAATGGCTTACATCTGGCTCCCATCAGGGGCTCGAATGGACCACAGTTCTTGCTTGCTTTCAGTATTATACGCGCTAAAGGAGTGGCAAGGGCGTCAGCACATAAGTCGCAGATTGAGGAGAGGCTGAAAACGAACACAATGCGTGCGCAGAATGAAACTAGCAGAATTTCATCACAAAAATAGTGCAATCCTATTGGTCTTGAATGCTCGCGAGCAGGCAAAGATTTGTCCGTGTGCCGAAGGCCATGATAGATCGTGATGACCTCGCCTGTCTGTGGGGGGCGTGGTGTGCCCGCTGCATCCAATTAGTATGGGTTGTTGCCGGTAAGCTGTGATACTCACCTTCGAACGGAATAGTATGCATTTTCGTCGAGTCATCATGAGACACTGAGAGTTGAGTACCCGAATCGTTGACGGCCATGGCGGAGGCCCAGCCTAAAAATCGAACGCCTGTCATGACAGGACTCTAGATTGAAATGAATGAGAAGTAAAATGAACGGAAGGGAGCCCACTCACCTCATCATCGACGTTTTTGAAGTTAATACAGTTGATGAATCCGTTGCCTGAGCAAACGAATAGTGTCTCTCTTTGGGTTGGCGAAGGATGCCAGACAATGTGGAGTACTGCTGTGTCGGGTCCAGCGTCAAAAGCAACAAGCTTCCTTCCATTCTTTCCCAAGCGTCGTATCTGCAAGTAGTAGTATATTAGACCGAGTAGTCGGAGGTTCCCTCCAGACTCACAGTGACAACACCCGCGACGTCTCCGATGGCGATGTATTCGCAATCGGGAGAGAGCTTGATGCAGCTGATTTTTCTTCCATTGCTGAGACGAACGGTGTCGTAAGCTCCTTTCTCAATGGTATGTGCGAGACTATCCTCTTGAAAACTTGTCAGATTCATACTGCAAGAGTTGAAGCAAGTTGAGGGAAGAATGGGGGATTTTGGTTTAGGTGGGACGACACGACAGTATATCTGAGGACCCGTTATCTTGGAAATTCGGTAGATTTTGCCGATACACCCTCTCTTAACGAGGCATGTCAGCCTCGAGGCGCCATGCTCTCGTTCTTTACAAGGGCGTACAGACATTATCTGGCCGGACATCAGAAAAAACACAAGTAGTGGGTTCTGTCAGATGATCATACCTGAAACACCGTTAACATTCTGTCACGTACGCCATGCAGCGTGCGGAGGGATCTGGGACGCCAAGGGTGAAGTACCCTGATTAGAGAGAGAGAGGACGAATTGGACCAATATCCGATCATCCGAGTCGCACCTCAGTGGCGATCACGATTCTCGTCACAGTGTTACCACGGTTCTATATGGAAATCGAGTTCCTTGTTAAGACCGTCTAGTTTCAACTTCCAAATTTCAAGCACTCGAGAGCAGAGACGTGTCTCTATTTCTAGTATAAAGGACTGAGTAGGGTCAGATTTGACAGAAACCGCATTATCGGGACGTTGACATTTACGCCACTCCACGTTTAGGTCCAAGTAAGCGCCATGAGGCTTCAGCGGCAAATTCAAGCAGGTAACCGGCGAAATTGTGATATGGCGGCACTAGTTGAAGGAAACGAAGCAAGTTCCAGAATGCTTGGGGCATGTGGGAGACACACCAGATTTCCGCCCCAATCATTCATTCGACCACCCTCGAGTATAAAAGGAAGCCCGTCACTGTTGATCCCTACCTCTGCCTCACTCCGAACACTTGCATCTCATCGGAATGGTACAGTTATCTGTCTATTAGCTACACTTTCAGCTCTTTGTCTCAAACACACTTTAGGCGCGCTCTCAAACCTCTGCTCGTGGTTCCGCTCGTTCAGCGTCTGCATCGACACGTTCACGTTCTTTGGGTGGCATGGGCATCCTCACTGGACAATCTTCTTCTGGTGTAAGATACTCTTATCGTTCTCACTCTGTATGTGCTAACGACTGTCTCATAATCTGACAGACCGGGACACCTATTCGTGGGGGCACTGTCAAAGGGTTCCTTTTCGACAGCCACCATACCGCAATGCAACTCGTCCCTTTCCAGAGGTCAAATGTTCGGTGCAAATTTGGTTCCAGGTATATTCCTGGAGTTCGCGTAAGGGAGAAGTTCAACTGCGCCAATAATACAGTGATCTACCGCATGTTCGTCACGGTTGCCACTCGTTCCTTTGTAGTTTATGGCTACACAGAGGAGGGTTACCCGGCGAGCCTTACACTTACCGGACTGAAGCCGTCAACTAGGTGGTGTGGAGAAGTCGTTGTTTTCTGTGTTGGGGATCGTACCCCACTACTTGCATCTCCCCGAGTTCTTCGGTCCTCTATTAGTCGCGTTGCATCTCTGTAAGCTTCATTTTTTGAATGTCTGCTTTCCTCTTTGACTCTTGAACTTAGATTTGTTGCTCGTGTAACTGAAAGCCTGGATCTTGGCGATAAGCCACCGCGTCACCTTGAGGTTTCGCATTCATTGCCTGTAAACTAAAGTCTCCGCTTTGATCTACCACAATTGCATCATGTATTCCCCGTGTATATCAATACTTTCTTCTAAATATTGTCCTTCCTTGGTGCCAAAGCAAGGAGACACTCGAATTTGTACGCTCAATTGCAGTGCTAACCTTCGAGGGAAGGAATAGCTCACCCATGCTCATGTTTCATGCTCACAGTGGGCTAACCACCTACCACAGGTACACAAGCGTACTCACGATAGGCGGGGATATTATGAATTACGCCCGGTGCACAGCTAAAACGAATAAGTAAACAACACTCGAGGAGACCCTAGCTTCACCGAATCCCTTCGTTTATCCAGAGCTGTCATGGTCTCTGCGATGCAGAAGCGTACGTCCAAATTCTGTGGACTCTATTGTCAAGCGTGCTACTGACCCGTCGTAAAAAGAAGACCTCTACCGCCGACGAAGCGTCACAGACCTTGAATCCAGTGGATACGATACGGCCGATGGCGGCTATGGAGGTGAGGATGACGAGGAGTATGATGAGTTGCCCACTCGAAGGCACAAGTCTAAACCAGCAAAGTGGAAATCCAAGGTACTGGGTCTACTTACAAATAGGTCTTAATTCAGGCTGTTGCACTAATTCAGATGCTCATAGCGTTCAAGGCACATCCGTACAAGGGGCCTACCTGGCCGATATCCCAGATCCTCTGATGACGACTCTTCGCAGAGTCAGTCGCAGGGCTCATGGCATAGTGCTCTGAATACGTCGGACGAGTTTCCGAGTCAAAGGGCTCAAGTTTGTGCAAGTGCACCAGGGGAGTCAGCTCGAGAGCGGAATTTGGGGGAGCAAAAATCTGATGACGAATTTCAACCCTACGATGATGTATCTGACCTTCCTGCCGCCGTTCAACGACTTAGCACATCCAGCCAGGCCATTGACGACCAGCCAAACGATATTGAGATGTACTCAGACAACCAAGCCTCTTCCAATAGCGCATTTCACCCGGCCCGAAGCGGAGCCTCTCCTCACAATCATCCTTTGCAACCAACAAGCACTATTTCTGCCGCTGCTAATGGAGAGCTCTTAACCTCTCACTCTAACACGCCATCTTCTCAGTCTCCTCTTCGTCAGTCTACGAACCAGTCCACACACCAACTTCATGATCAAACTCCAGCAGTCGTCCCCAACGGTCAGCCGTTCCCTTCATCTGCTTCTATCCTGTCCTCGCCATCTCAATCAATGGACGGCAATGGTCCTGTGGCTCACCCAAATGCTTCAAGTAACTCCCAGAATTCAATTACATTCAGGTCTGACATTCATACAGTTGGTATTTTATTGCTTCCTCTGCGTTCCTCCTGCTCACCTTTGCTAGGGCGTTGTCCTTGGCCTCCCCGAAGTGAGAAAACTTACGGAGACTCTTGATAGTCTGTCCAAGGGGCTTGATAGGGTCAACTCAACCATTGAAAGGCAGCACTCATTGCTGTCCTGCCGGCTTGACACCCTTGAAACCAGTTCTCCGGGTCCATCTCGCGGACCATCGCGTCGGAGCGGGGGGAAGACTCCTTACAAGAGAGAGGGGCCAGTCCGAAGGTCCAGAAAGCAAAACTCATTCTCGGTAGGCACACCACTTACCCCAAAATCCTCTTCTGATTTATTGTTAGTCGTCCATCCGAGAGCATCTGGACAGACTTCTCGACAATCACGACCATCCATTCGTAACTGAAGAACAATTCAAGGCTTTTGCAGACCTTGTGAAGACGGCACCAGGACGACGGTGCTGCGATATCAAAAACTTCCAGATTGACGTTGAAAATGGGCCACGGAGTACTTGGAATACTTCTGCTGCACTCGTTTTNGCTGAAGACTATCTCAAAGTGAAAGGTCTTTCAGATGAAGAGGTCGATGATGTCCAACAGGCTTTCTTCACTCGTGTGAAGAGCGTAAAACAATTTCTTAACGAAGGTTCTGTTCGAAAGACTTCCAGAACTCAATACGGCCGGAAATATGGGGTGAGTGGTGATTTGCGAGCTCATACGGAGAACTGAGGTGATTGAATGCCTCTGTCAGCTTTTTTATAGGCGGCTCGAGACCATCCTTGCAATCCCAGACTTACATAGTCATGAAGACCTCCTTCACTTGTTGAATGTTGACGGAATGTCGAGCGATGAAGAAGACAACGTCCACGCACAACTCAGAGACACTGCCGTGAATCCCAGCTACCACGTGTTGACCCCGAGATGGCGAAGCAAGGAGCTGACAACGTTTCTTCACGTCCTTGACTCTCTATACATTATTGTTCGGCGTTTTGACTCGAATCGCCAGCGCGGAAACTGGCCTCGTCCACGGCGATACGACAGTCTCAACCCCACATTCAGCAGAAAGACCGACTTCCCCAAAAACCTCCCACAGAATGCTTACAACGAGCAATGGCTCAACGCCTTTCCAAATGTCAAACTGTCCGTTAATCCTACGATGCCGTACAACTTCACCCACTCGCCCAATATCTTCCAGTATGTTGTCCTACCTTTGTTGTCACCGATATACTGAGCCAAGTAAATGAATTTCTAGATATCTACTCACAATGTCTGGCAGTTCGGCAAACCCGTAGCTAGTGTATGTGTGTGTTATCTGTACCTAACTACTCTCACTTGGAATAGCAAAGTTGCTGAATCAGCATAAGTCCAGGATTTTGCTTACAAAAGCTCTTGGCCAAGCTACGCGCTGAACATAGACGGATCAGCGATCTTCCGTGTTACCACGGGCCGCTCCTTCACCAAATTCCCCTCGGTCAAGGATGGTGTCCTAACCAACCCCATTCAATTTGCCCACCAAGCTGCCGAATCATCTTTCCTCCAATCGACGTTGAATCGTGAGTTTGGTCGAAATCGTGATGTTGATACGGAACGAGGGCTGAATGGCAGCGTTGATAAGCCCGCTCAGACCCAGACGTCTATTATCCGCATCGCGCAGGAGAAGCGGAACGACGGTGGGGATGCTGAAAACGTTGGGTAGGGATCGATCCAGAGTCTTGGTCTTAAAGAAGCCGAATACGCCCCCCCAGCCGGCTCAAGCTTGCTTATAATGGTAGTTTGTTGTATCTCTATCTGCTTGTTCCTGTATTTGTATTTGATCTCGCGTGTTATATTAGACGTGCCTTGACTAACAGACTCCGTCTCTTGAATTGTGAGCCTCGAGCCGCCCACCAGAACCTTCGCTAATTACAAGAACTGCGTTGAATTCAGATTCGACTCAYGGCTTGAGGTAGTATATATACACGGTAGCTACTCTCAAGTGCATCATCATCGTATCATTGTTGTTTTATCTTACTTTGCGTTTATCTGCGAATCTATCAGTTTTTCTGCTCAATATTTCACTTGGCGTGAACTATCTTGCAACTTGGAACTTAGGAACTCAACCAGTCATAAGGATTGACTACTTTCAGACTTGGGAGCTCCAACTAGGTGTACATCAGGGTACCTTAGTATTTTGTGGAAGTTTAATAAGAGAGAACTTGGATACCACGTTGATACGACCGCGTCAGTTTTAGCGAATATAAGTTCACTTTTCGCGATAATAAACGGCAATAGTGACGCGGTCTGAGTCTCTTCGGTTAAGAATAACTATGCTATTGACAAGGTCCAAGGAGTAAGAAGGAAAAGAGTTAGTACTACGGCTCTAGGGACACGAGAGTTGAAGCGGCTCGAGGCTGTCAACTTGAAACCGCCCCAGTTGTATTATACCCTGACCAGATGAGCTACATTAGTTGACGCCGTGCTAAAAGACAGGCGGCTCGACTGAAGCGGCTTCGGAAAGTCATATACCCTTACACGCAACTGTCGGGACTCTCAGGCGGCACTAACCGGGAGTTCTGAGATCAGGCGGCTTCACATTCATCGAGTACAAGTGCTAGAGCGGCTTGAGTGGGACTTTCGAAACGACGAAGTCCACAGTTGATGGCGCGGCTAGAGTGTCAAGCTCCGACGCGGCGCGGGGAACCGACGCGGCTTGAGTCCTGAGTCAAGAGAAATGACCAGACCGGCCGTTGGCATCGGGATAACGGAACCAGGGACTCACGATAAGGACACGGCACATATCCGAGTGGCTTAGGCATGACTACGAGGGAAGGGGATGTGGAGAAAGGATACCCGTCCACCCTCGATCATCCGTCGGCATCTCACGCGGCATCACCAAAAAGGAAACGGTGATCTAAATTTGGCCTCTAAGCGCGCGCCTGACTCGCGCGGCTACAGTCTTGGCACGGCCTCTACCAATACCCGGTTCTGTTTTCTCTATCTATTGCTTGGACTCTCTCTATTTTAAAAATTGCTTATCTATCACATGTATCCGTTTGTCTATTTTTACACGGCTCGAGATAGTATATATACACGGTAGCTACTCTCGAGTACGGCATCATCGTATCATTGTTGTTTTTATCTTACTTTGCGTTTATCTGCGAATCTATCAGTTTTTCTGCTCAATATTTCACTCGGTGTGAACTATCTTGCAACTTGGAACTTAGGAACTCAACCAGTCATAAGGAGTGACTACTTTGAGACTTGGAACTCTAGCTAGGTGTACATCAGGGTACCTTAGTATTTTGTGGAAGTTTAATAAGAGAGAACTCGGATACCAAGTATTCTTAATTCACTCTATAACCCCCACTTACTCGCACTTGACTTCGTGCGGCCTTACTCTCACGACGCTTCGCTTTGCACTGCCTGTGACTTAGGTTGTGTGTGTTGTTTGGTGTGTTGTGTTTCGAGCTCAGCAGCACCGATCACATCACCGTTGAGGTGGCTGCGGAGACCCTTCGATTTGAGGTGGTCGGTGGTTCGGTCTTGGTAAGCCACCCAGTTGGTTCCGTCCTCCTTAAGCCGATAGAGCTTGGAGACGTTAACGGCATCGCTACCGGGGCTCATAACTGTCGAAAGTCGGCTGACGGCGATAGGAGAGGAGACGGCAGGACGGCTAGTAGACAAATAAGCTAAACCTCAGATTGATAGAATGAATCTGTGAGCTACCTAGTAGACAAATAAGCTAAACTACTGTAGGTGAGCAATCGATAAAGGCGAGATAAAGTAAAAGATGCGTACCCTCAGATTGATAGAATGAATCTGAGGGACGAATTACAGCGAGACGATATTTAAAGAGACGATCGGGCTGACACAATAAACAAGTCCAAAGTCCGGAAATGAATTAAAGAAAGGAGAGCCTCAATGAGAGCATTGAAGAAATAGAATGAACGTATAGTATAGTACTGCATCGTAATAAGCAAAAGATAGAAAGAAGAAATAGGAAATAGAACATCTAACACTCCCCCTCGATGTGAGCATCGCTCTTCTTGTCTTTGTTAGGACCCAGAACTCCCATGGACTTCCTGAATTCGGTAAATTTGACACAACCGAGAGGTTTGGTCATAGCGTCGGCAACCATATAGTCGGTAGGACAGAAAATAAGTTGGATGTTGCAACTGGTGATGGTTTGACAAATGAAATGGAAGTGGATGTCGATGTGCTTTGTACGAGCGTGGAAGACGGGGTTCGTAGACAATTTGATAGCGCCTTGATTGTCGCAATAGAGAATCGTAGGACGGAAGTTCTCGACATACGTGCCTAAGCCAACGATGGGAAGAATCTCTTGACTAAGAGATTGCAACCACTTCGTTTCCTTAGCGGCGTGAGTCAGGGCAACGTACTCGGACTTGGTAGAGGAGAGAGTGATAATGGGCTGCTTCTTGGAACTCCAAGAAATAACTCCAGCTCCGGTCAAGAACGTGTAGCCCGAAATCGAGTGTCGGTGAAGCTCTGTTCCCCAGTTTGCGTCCGAATACCCCGTAAGGATGAAGTCCTTGCCGCCTAAGGTGAGACGGAAATCCTTCGTGGACTTGAGATACCGAACGACATGGAGAGCTGACTCCATGTGAGTGGTGTGAGGGGATTTGAGAAAACGAGCGAGGACCGATAGGGCTTCAGCGATGTCGGGGCAAGTCATCACATTGAGGTACATGAGGAGACCGATAAGTTCTCGATACTTGGTCTTCTTGTAAGGTGATAGTAGAGTTGAGGAGACATGTTCGGAACCGGGAGTGAGGTCGATACCGGGTTGGAGAGGGGTAGAGGCGCTCTTGCAATCCGTCATCCCGAATAATTCGAGGATGTGATTGATGTAGGCGGTCTGTGATAGAGAGATAGTACGCGCCTGTAAGTCCCTTCGGACGTCGACACCCAGAATCCAGGTCAACTCCCCCATGTCCACTAATTCCATGAACTTCCCCATACCGCCCTTCAACGCCTTAACCGTTCCCTTCGAGTTGGCGACGAAAGTAAAGTCGTCAGTGGCGACGCCTAGAAGGCAGTAGTTGTTGGGACTCGTAACACGATAGAATAAGGCGTGGTCGGCGTTGGATTTGGTGAGGCCGAGCTTGGAGAGGGTGTAGCACAACTCCTCGTACCACTTGTTGCCACCTTGCTTCGTGCCGTAGAGAGGTCGCCATAATCGAAGAACCAGAGACTTGCCATCGGACTTGGCTCGAGTAAGTCGTTGACGAAGCTGCGGATGGATCTTGAAAAGGATCGGTGGAAGGTGCATGTAGATTATTTTGTTGGGTGGTAGGACTCCGTTGAGGTAGGCGTTCTTCGCGTCGGCCTGCTCGATAGCTGCGTTGAGAGTCGCACCAAGTGATAGAATATATCGGAGGGTTACTGGACAAATGGTGGGGGTGAAAGTCTCGTTGAAGTCGATACCGGGACGTTGAGAATAACCCTTGCCGACGAGACGAGCCTTGTACCTTGAAACGTTTCCTTGAGTGTCCCTCTTGCGTCGAAGAACGAACCGGCAGCCGATGATGTTCGCTATATCACGTCGATCGACCTCCACTACGTCGTAGGTGTGCATCTTCTCTATCTGGGCTACCTCCTCCCTGATCGCTTCCAACCACTTCTCCTTCTCCGGCCCTGCCAGCGCATCCTCGTAGGTAGGATCATCAGAATCTGAGCTAACAGCCATTGCTTTCGCTAACGCTGCTACTAGATCGGCATTCCGTCCCAGACTAATCCCCTCCTGTCCCAACGCTTCATCCAACTCGGCTACCAATGTTGCTAGTTGGGCTTCTGGTATTCCTGTACCGATTTTCGACGAATCTCGATGGTTGTAGGTGCGTGTTTCTTTGTAAAACCCTGGTACGGGTGCTACGTTCCTACGAGATCGAGTCGAAGTCGGTTGAGGTTCGTCGTTCCCTTCGTCGTGCTGAGTCGGTTCGGCACTACGACGCTGAAGGGGTTTGTCGACGACAGGAAGTTGTGTAGCTGGTGATTGGATAGGGGACTCCTCCTCCGCATTTGCATCCGCTCGTTCCTCCTCTTCCCTCAACAGGACCTTCTCGACCTTCTTATCATCAAAGAAGTCGTCATCCCCCTCTTCCTCTTCTCCATCCTCTTCGTCTTCCGAATCCAAATAATCGGCCAATTCTGGCATGTCGTCGTCCTCATCGATCTCGTCGGTATGAGCGAAAGGTGGATTAGGAGGGTTTGGAGGAGGTATGGTTGGTGAAGGTGGAGGTGTCGCAAAGAAAATTTGCCGTCCTCTTCGTCGTCCTCCTGAGGGAAACTGAGCTGAGGTTGGCGGTTTGAGGAGCTCGGGTTGTCATCGTTGAAAACATAGATAGAGTCGTCCTCATCCTCCTTGCTCTCCCCCTCAATGGCTACAAGCCGAGCCCTGGGGGTGTTGTAATAGACCTCCCGCTCAACCGTGACTGTTCGCTTCTCGGGCCAGTAAACCCTAATGCCTAAAGACTCTTCATCCGGCCCCAGATAACGTCCCTCGTGTACACGGGAGTCGAGTTTCCCTGCGTTGAGGTCCTTGACGAGAATCTTGGAGCCCCACGGTTGAACAGCAGATAGGTTAGGCCATTCACCGCTGGCGATTTTGAGCGGCGTCTTGAGGGTCAGGACCGACGTCGTAAATTGTCGGTTGTGGAGCCACACGCTGAAGCAAATAGCTTCGGCCCAGAGATGAGTTGGTAGACGAGACTGAAGGAGTAATGCACGAGCTGTGGATACATGGACGCCCATAGCGCGTTCAGCAATTCCGTTTGATTGAGGCGAGTCGTGGGTGGTGAGCTTTCGAACCGTCCCACTGTGCTCAAGATGGGCGCCAAACTCGGCGCCTAAGTATTCTCCCCCTCGATCCGACCGTAGGACTTTTATGGTTGAGTTGCGTTGAACACGAACCCATGCCTCGTATCGCTGAAAGGCATCGAAGGTGTTGGACTTGCTGCGAAGGAAGAAGACCTGAGTCTCGTGCGAGTAGCGGTCGATGAACAGCGCGAAGTAGTGTTTCCTCCCGATGGACTCGACTGATGCTGGACCCCATACGTCGGAGGACACCTCCTGAGCGTACGAAGTAGGGTGTGGGGATTTGGATTCACAAAAAGGCTTGCAAACAGCCTTCGCCTCGATGCAGACCCGACAAATTGGAAGCGTACCCGCAAGATCCTTGATCTTGACCCCATTAACCATACCGGCCTCTATCATCTTCCGTAAGTCCCCAAAACTCCTATGACCCATCGCGATGTGGAAGTCCATAAAGGACATAGCAGTTGCGTTGGCACGTAAGGGACCAGATCCATCGGTACCGCTGACAGGATCCGTAACGCGGTATAATCCTCTAACGAGAGGTACACGCCCGATAACCTTCGAGTCCAGAGCGGTAATAATGGACAAGCCACCCTTCTGAAGGATGGTGTAGCCCGCTAGGTCCATACGCGTGGTGGAGATGAGGGTGTAGACGAAAGATGGAACACAGTACACGTTGGTGAGGGTGAGTTTGATCGAGGGTTGGCCCAATCCCATTGGTAATTCCACCACCATCGTCCCTTTCCCTGCAACATAGGTAGCGCGGTTGTCGGCTACTCTCGTATGTTCTTGGATTTCGACGTAATCGGTGAGGAGGTGACCGTACGGAGTGAAATGGTCGCTAGCACCACAATCGAGGATAATGCCTTGATACTCGTTCGTAGTGGCCGACATAGCAATGGGTGAGTTGAGGAGTCCCTCAGCGACACATGAGTAGGTTGTAGACGAGACATTTGCGGTTTTTGCGGTGGTAGTGGTAGCTGAAGTGGCGTTCAAAGTCTTGCCCTCCTGCACGAGACGTTCGGCCTGTTTCTTCTTATACCACTCTGGTGCCTGATGAGCCTTTCCTCCCCCTTCCGCATAGCAATGTTCCTTCGAATGACCGTTGATGTTGCAAATGGTGCAGAAGTATTCATTCTTCTTCTTTCCGCCCTTCGTATCCTTCGAATGACTTGCAGCGAGCGCGGTACTGCCCGATTCGGAAGTCGTGGCATTCGAATTGATACCGTTCCTCACTTCGTGCTTGGCTATCAACCGCCTCTTCAATACATCCGATGTAAGGCTGGCGTTCGAAATTTTGGCAGCTCCTTCTATGGCAGAGATGAGAGTACGATATTCGGTGTTGGAAGCGAGGGATGAGGTGATATAAGTGACGAATTGAGAGTCAGAAAGGGTGTAGTCGTTGTCGAGAAGTTGGTTCCTCCACTCGGTGAGTTGAGAGAGGAATGATTGCATCGAGCCACCTTGATATCGAGCGTTTTGAAGTTTGGCGAGGATATTGAATTGGACGACGTTGCCTCGGTGCTTGAACATGGAAGATAGGGCTGACCACTTCTTGGCGAGGGTTTTGAAAGTCTGGATCTCGCGATAAATGGACGTGGGAAGGGTGTTGTTGAGGACGTCGCTGCCGACACCCTCGTTCTTGTCGTACTCGCAAGCGGCGACCTCGAATTTCTCGATATCGTCAGCCGAGAGGGGTGCGGCAAAGGCGGTGTCACTAGGGTTGAAATACTGAAAGGCGTTGGTTGATTCGTTGACATGTTCAACGATTTCGACTGGTTTTCTGACGCGGCCGTTGATACGACCGCGTCAGTTTTAGCAAATATAAGTTCACTTTTCGCGATAATAAACGGCAATAGTGACACGGTCTGAGTCTCTTCGGTTAAGAATAACTATGCTATTGACAAGGTCCAAGGAGTAAGAAGGAAAAGAGTTAGTACTACGGCTCTAGGGACACGAGAGTTGAAGCGGCTCGAGGCTGTCAACTTGAAACCGCCCCAGTTGTATTATACCCTGACCAGATGAGCTACATTAGTTGACGCCGTGCTAAAAGACAGGCGGCTCGACTGAAGCGGCTTAGGAAAGTCATATACCCTTACACGCAACTGTCGGGACTCTCAGGCGGCACTAACCGGGAGTTCTGAGATCAGGCGGCTTCACATTCATTGAGTACAAGTGCTAGAGCGGCTTGAGTGGGACTTTCGAAGCGACGAAGTCCACAGTTGATGGCGCGGCTAGAGTGTCAAACTCCGACGCGRYGCGAGGAACCGACGCGGCTTGAGTCCTGAGTCAAGAGAAATGACCAGACCGGCCGTTGGCATCGGGATAACGGAACCAGGGACTCACGATAAGGACACGGCACATATCCGAGCGGCTTAGGCTTGACTACGGGGGAAGGGGACGTGGAGAAAGGATACCCGTCCACCCTCGATCATCCGTCGGCATCTCACGCGGCATCACCAAAAAGGAAACGGTGATCTAAATTTGGCCTCTAAGCGCGCGCCTGACTCGCGTGGCTACAGTCTTGGCACGGCCTCTACCAATACCCGGTTCTGTTTTCTCTATCTATTGCTTGGACTCTCTCTATTTTAAAAATTGCTTATCTATCACATGTATCTTTTGTCTATTTTTACATGGTTCGAGGTATTATATATACACGGTAGCTACTCTCGAGTGCAGCATCATCGTATCATTGTTGTTTTATCTTACTTTGCGTTTATCTGCGAATCTATCAGTTTTTCTGCTCAATATTTCACTCAGTGTGAACTATCTTGCAACTTGGAACTTAGGAACTCAACCAGTCATAAGGAGTGACTACTTTGAGACTTGGGATTCTAACTAGGTGTACATCAGGGTACCTTAGTATTTTGTGGAAGTTTAAGAAGAGAGAACTTGGATACCACGTATTCTTAATTCACTCTATAACCCCCACTTACTCGCACTTGACTTCATGCGGCCTTACCCACACGACATTTCACTTCGCACTGCCTGTGACTTAGGTTGTGTGTGTTGTTTGGTGTGTTGTGTTTTGAGCTCGGCAGCACCGATCCCATCACCGGTTTGTTGAGAGATTGAAGCTACCAATGCAGCTGTTATTGCAATTTCACATGGAGACCAACAGTGAGCCAGTACTCACCCACATGAATTGAAGGTGCCAAGGCTCCAGTGAGCAGAACTCTTGTATGTGTGCTGCAGTGTGCAGTATTGCTCCCTTCCCTCGTTAAAATATTTTCAGTGTTGTTTTATCTCGTGTACTGTTAGGTTCAGGTCAATATACATGATTTATTACATATTACCACTTTTCTCCCCATTATTAAATAATATCAAGTGCAAGCATCATAGGAAGCAGGTGGGTGTGCATTTAAATAACCTTCGGACAGTGTGGGTGATTGCTCAATCACGTCTCAAGAAGATGATGCCAAAGTCTCCCAGCAATGCGTGTTGGGAAGTCTTGCTAGGATACTTGCTCTCAAAGAATGATTTTTTGTCACAGGAAATGTGGTTGAATTGAGACTTTGTGGGTGGTGCAGTCACAGGCTGCAGCTCTCCTCTCTACGATCACCCCAAAGTATTTCTAAGATACTTGGCCACATTGGTGGTGTAGTTAGTTACCTTGGCAAATGATGAACTCCTAATGCCAACTCCGTACAACGAACTGTTGATGCCTAGGGTGAGCAGCATAAAGGTCTGTTATCTATCCTTGTTGGTCCTGACGCGCGTTTTTTGACCTGAAGTTCTGCCCTCTATATTCTTACTATTGATTGTTTGGACCTGCTTGGTCAATTTGGTCGCTCGTGTCATCAAGTCTGACTCACCTCATCTTGCCCTCCTCACCGAAGATTCTTTCGATCTGGAGCAATTTCCTTTGATACGACATCCCCCTTTTATTGGTCACCTTGTCAACATTGCCTCTCTCTTGGCGCTCTGCTACTTTCCGGAGCAAATGTGGCATCCGTGCACTGGCATGTTAGCAAATCGCCACATGTGGCCCAGGGGGTGCGTCGAGGACAAGAATGTCTTAATGTCTGCAGAATGGCGTCTTGCCTTGAGGTTTTAATACCGCTCTGGCATTTCACCTTGCTCGCGATTGGAAATGTCAGGGCTTTTTACAATGTATTATTATGTGATTGAATGAATAGAACAAATTTCTCATTCAGTCACTCTTGACCTCATGAACAATCTAAAGTTCTGGGCACTCAATTGGTCTCACTGTGGCACGAATTGTCCAACCAGTGCCTGACCCCTCGATCTATCAAATGATCACACATCATTATACAGGCTGCCTTATGCCTGACGTACATCCTCCATCACAGATACCTGCTGTTGCTTGCGCTTCACCTAAGTCTCTCTTCTCTCCCCTGACCATTGAACATCATTTCAATATGCCAGTTGATTGTACTCGCAATCCATCTTTGTACAAGGGCAAGAGCTCGCGCGTAGCCTCTCCTTCAACAATGTGCTGAGGGTTCCGGCGTCAGGGCAAGAATACTGGCAGTTCATCCTACAGTGAAGAGCATGAGTCTCCAATCATTCATCCGTGGCAACAGACAGGTGAACATGGTTGTGGCCACTGGTAGAGCCTGCTGCACCACCTTGTGGCCCTCAGATACTATCACAATGCAGCAACTTCTCCATCAGCCACGGAGCAACATTCAACAATGTGGCAGGAAACCTGGTTATCAATCAATGCGCCATTGCGCAAGTTAGGATCTTGCTCTTGTAAAGACTGTTGCTGATAACTATGGAAGCATATCGACTGCTTCATGGGAGGCTTCCTAAGACCATGGGCTACAGCGATGCGAACAGGTTGATAATCACCGATGCGCTAGACGAAAGTTTCACTCTCCCTTTGTCCATTCTGTGGAGCTACGAGGTGAGATGAGATCATCACTTAGTTGTTTCTATTGTTTCTTACCCAGAATGGCGACAACCAGGACTTACATTGCATCTTGGTTGGTCATTTCAGAGGAAAGGTAGGTGAGGAGTGTGTCATCGAGAGGCGGTATTGCATTGTAGGATCAGACAATGGAACATTGGTCGAGGCTCAGGATTGGGAGTCTGTGACAACAGCAGGTGAGGCACTGATTATGAGCATGCTGGTGAAGCGGGAATGGGTCAAAGATCTTGCGAAGACTTGTCTGATATGTGGAAAGACAGAACTTGGAATGTATTTGGACCAAGGGTGGCTTGTTTGGTGCGTGGCTCCATGACAAATTTGATTTTTATAAGAGGCGAGAAAGTGCTGAGTCTGAGGTTGCAGTCGACAATGTCAAATGCGGTTCATGCTGCCTTCCATGCCGGTGTACAAACATGTTGGACCAAGCGAGGAGGGCCACGAGATGATCCATTTGTGTCATCTGAGGACCAGCGAGATTGAGGTGGGCACAATGTTGAGTTTGCTGAGATGCGATTAATGCTCATGGGCCCCCGGTGCATGGTTTGCCACTTGCTCATCGATGCTGGGAAAAANCAGGATCTGGGTAATCTTTTTTGGATTAATCTGGGTCAATTCACCTGTTTCCTTGGATAATACATATGAACAATCTTGGTTGCAAATGCATTGACATGGCAGATGGTAGGTCAATTTGGTTTAAAATAATGAGTTGTTACTATTCAACTCATCTGTTGTATAGGGAGTAAGTCTGCTTTTTCATGAACCTGAATTTCTTGCTGTTCAGCTCATCTGTTGCATAGGAGGTAAGTCTGCTTCTTCATGAACCTGAATTTTTTGCTGTTCAGCTCATCTGTTGTATAGCAWGTAAGTCTGCTTCCTCATGGRCCTGAATTTCTTGCCATTTGGCTCATCTGTTGTATAGCATGTAAGTCTGCTTCCTCATGAGCCTGTATGTCTTGCCATTCAACTCATCTGTTGTATAGGAAGTAAGTCTGGTTCTTCATGAATTTGAATGATTTGCCATTCAGCTCATCTGTTGTATAGGAAGTAAGTCTACTTCCTGATGAACCTGGATATCTTACCATTCAGCTCATCTGTTGGATAGCGTGTAAGTCTGCTTCTTCATGAACCTCTTGCAATTCACCACATCTGTCGTACAGGAAGTAAGTCTGCTTCCCCATGAACCTGAATGTCCTGCAACCCAGGTTCTCCCTTTTTAGGAGAAAAATTCCAGGCTAACTAGGCGACAACAATCCTGGGCTGGACATTCCACTCCAGACCCATCTCCTGACAAGTCAAGATGTACTTACCACTTGCCCCACCCTTCACCGCCTTCTGCTGATGCTGCACTATAGTTGAAGAAGTAAAGGAATGATCGGCACACTCAGCATGCCCAGCGCACAATCTGCAAGACCTCACTATGTGTGTTCCTTTTCTCCCACTCAAACATTGACAGTCCCTCTCACCGCAACACTGAATTATTCATTACATCAGGCTTCAGACTCAACCCAGTTCACACTTCCCCTTGGACCAAATTGTTTGCATCTGCTTCTCATTCCTATCTTTTCTTTTCCACTTTTGGGCTGATTTTTTCTGTGTCTTTGCATTTTGGATGTATTATCTACTTGTCATATCACTAGAGTTTCCCGTGCCCAGGCTTGACTAATTAAACGGCCACTGTCCGCGAGGCGCGTTAGTGATGAATAGGCGCTCCTTCTAGCTAACGCTCATCTAGTCGGATCTGTAACTCTAACACTTTGTTTGAGTCGGAGGGTGGCACACCCTGGTATCCGTGTTGTAATATCACGTCTCTTAGCGCAGAGTCACAAAGTGCGTCGTACTTATAATGCACTATATGGTCATCGGCCAAACCAAACCCAATGCATCTCGCAAAAGCGCTCCCTTTCTGTCGGTCGAGCTGCAGGCCTATTCGGGAAGGCCACCATAAGGTTAGGCGTTGTCGAAAATACCCTTCCTCCATCGTGTTCGAAGTCGTCAGTCCAAACGTTCAAGTCACCTCTGGCGGACAAGTAAATGAGCTTTTCTTGTCGACACCGTCGTCGCCTACACCTGAATTCCATCAGTAGGAATTGGCAACAATGGCTTATTGCTCCAATCGGCCGCTGATAACACAACAAAAGTCAGCTCATCATCGCAAAAAACCAGCGAACGGCAAATGAAAAGGAATACCCACTGTTCTGGTATATCGAATTCCCCCACCATCTCAACTCAAGCCCTCCTTTCGGGAACTGCAACGTGAAGAAAATCACGATGACAGCGATGACAGTGCCTACAAAACGTCGTTATCAGCACACTACCCCCCAGGCCCCAGGGAAGAAGAGACACTCACCACTATCCAGCGCACTACTCAACACATAATTAAACTTGCTCCACCACGCAAAGTTCCGCTTCCTCACAACATACTGGAAGATAAAGCCCACCAGGAACCAACTACTATAGTTGATCCCCGTAGCTGGCGGTATCCAGCTCACACCGTTCAGAACGACAGGTGTGCTCACCCACTTGACCCACGAGTTCGGATAGCGGCGACGCCAGAGCCAGAACGGTACAGGGAGCAAGACGCCGACAATGATAGCGTAGAGGTGTCCATGGTAGATAGAGCCGATGCCGAATTGACGTGTTGGTCCGATGAGACCCCTGTAGGGCGAGGAGAACCATGGAAGTCAGGAAGACGTTCATAAAATAAGGAGCGAGAAAGGGACTCACCAGACTGCACTAGCAGTATAGAACACTTGATTCTGCGGACACGTCAACTGAGCACTCTGGTACGGATCACAGATACCCTCCACATGGTCAAAGATCCACTGTTTCACCCCAACCTGGATAAAACAAGCCATCGCCGTAGCCACAAGCTGCACCAAAAATGTAGCGCGCGGCGGGACCTTGACGTAGTGACCAAGCTTCAAGTCCTGGACGAACGATGTTGCTGCAGAAAGGGTTTGCACAGAGTAAGCCTTGAAGACCATGTTGGCAAGCGGCCGACCCGCCAAAAGTGTTCCTGGGATGATTTGCGCGAGGATGTTGAGGTTGATCTGGACACCCAATCATCAGCAAATACAATTCTCCAAAAAGCACCTGAAAAGAAGAGGAGAGAACACTTACACCCTGCCCCGTCATGGCAAAAATGAAACCACTTGGCAAGATATAGATCACAGGCAAGACCACACTGAGCAGGAGCGCCCAAATAGGCACACTCGTCTCCCAAAGTTCCACCGCGACGATCGCAATCGCGAAGAACACACAGAATGCACCGGCATACCACCAATCGGGGACTTCAGGGTAATTCCGCATAAGCTTGGCATGGATATCGTCGTTCTCCACTCTCATCTTTTTGAAACCCTTGACAAGAGTATGTCCATGGTAGAGGATGGTATGAACGATAACGCAAGTGGAGAGACAGAATGCGAGGAGGTAGGTGACGGCGTAGGTAGCTGGGAGGAACAGAGGCGAGTAGTTGTTGTACGCTGCCAAGTCGAAGGTCCCGTCGGGTTTGACGACGCGAGGAATATCGTATGGGTTGCCAAACCTGTCGTATGGACCGTTTGCGGTGATCGGGAAGTGGGCGAGTTTCCAGGACTAGAGACGAGATCAGCATGATGGGTAAGAGAAAAGAAGAGGAAAAAACACGTACGTTCGTGTAGTACAAAATCGGCGTCATGATCCAATAGAAAAGCACAAAACCAGCAAAGATATGCACCTCCGCCCACCAGGGTACCATCAACGGACTCCCAATCCAAGAAATCCGACTCCAATCAAACGTCAAGATGCTCATCCCGAGCCCATTGCTCACTCCAAATAGTTGGTTGACCTTGACATTATCCGGCGCCGCCCAACACACCCACGAGAAGAAGCTGAGCGCCTCGAACAGGTAGCCCGGCAAGAAGAAGAAAAAGAAGCTGCCCGCCATCGTCCAAATGAAGAACCTATACCGCGTCATACCCCTCCTCCGCCTGACACCCCCGTCCTCAGCCGTCCCATCGGCGTTGATCATCGTCGGCCCACCCAACATCCCAATCCCATCATCTTCATCTTCCGCATGGAGGGTGTTAAGGAGCGTGCACGCCACGAG
Organism: Candolleomyces aberdarensis; assembly: GCA_004126415.1. NCBI lineage: Eukaryota > Fungi > Basidiomycota > Agaricomycetes > Agaricales > Psathyrellaceae > Candolleomyces > Candolleomyces aberdarensis. The sequence continues at coordinate 7,010 of SDEE01000417.1, read as the reverse complement.
GTTCTGCGGCCACACCATACTAGCCGGCCAAACCAAGAACCTTCTACACAAACCCGCCAACCCAAAGCCCGTCAACTGCGTCGCCAGCACCAACACAAGACTGAACCAATACCCCGGCCTGAAGTTGTAGTAAAACTCCATCACGACGATAGCGTTGAGCGCATACGGGTTCCCCACAGCTACGTTCGCCATGATGTAGACGAGGACATGTTCCTTGATATTCCACGGTCCAGGATTCAAACTGAACTCGATCGCATGGGGGAACGTCAACGGCCTCAACACCATCATAACACTCCTCGGCGACGACGTAGGCACCCATCTCGTCGGAATGTGAGGCAACGGAATCCTATAGGTCGTAATCGGGAGCGTAAACGCCAGGAACTTGCCAACAGGGTAAGACAGCAGCAACAGGACGAGGGGCACGATAGAAGGAGCGGGATTTCGGAAATTGAAAAAGACGTTGCAGGCGCTGGAGGTCATGCACAAAAGCAGACCGACGACCCACATCCGGATGGTCATGGCTGGCATGTCGGGATCGTCTATATTGGAGACGGACGCGCGGACTTCGGGGTACGGGCTATCTTCATCCTCGATGGCGTCGAAGTCAAACTCCATCCTGGAAGAAACAACGCCAGAGTGGCGAGACGTCAGCGACGGTGTTTGAGATTTCACAGAAAATGGGAGCAGAGATTTAGGAGGAAGAGCAGGAGGGCGAGCGACATATCGCATGGCAAGCCAAGTCGCTCGCAAACACCATACGGAGGAAAACCCAAAACGAAGAAAGAGACCAGAAACCAAAAAAGAAAATACCACTCACTCTATGCTACCCTCCCGACTCTCAGCCCCATCCCCATCGTCATATTCCTCATCATACTCCAGATCCCTACTCTCCCCCTCATCAAAANTCCCACTCTTCTTATCCATATCAAAGCTCTCATCATCCTCCATCGGCCTCTTCCCATGATTCTGATAACTCGTCGTATACTCACTCCCCGCCCGATACCCCTCACTAGCCCCCGTTCCCGTCCTCTCATCCTCAGGGCCACTCTCCCCAGTAGCATTCGTCCCAGCAGTACCCAACCTCGCCGCATTCCGGCGCTTCCGCCTCTGGTGTGGGTGCCCTGCACTAGCTTCCTCGCGCTTCCGCCTAATCTTCTCTCGTTCCTCCTCCCGCCTACGTCTCCGCTCTTCCATATCAGCGTAGTCACCACCGTACCCCCAGGAAGCACCGCCGTACCCCGACCCAGCCGTACTCGGGGGCGGGAGAGAGCTGTTGGCGGCCCCAGGGTTCACGTTGACGCCAGTAGATTGTGCGTATTGCGGGTACGCAAGGTTATAATGGTACTCCCTATGCCTTCTATAAGGTCCCGAATTGGCGTTCGAGCGCGAGGGGTTAGGCTGGAAATGTTCCCAGTGCTTGCCATACTCCGCTTCCGCTGCAGGGTTGGGGGGAGGGTTAGGCGCGGAGACGAGCGTAGGGCTGGGCAGCACCGAGCTGCTCGCTCCTGGTCTCTGCAGCTTCTCAGGGTCTTCGTCGTCGACGTCTGTGATGTCCGCCTCCGCCTCTCTATCCACGCTGGCCCGTGGCTGTTGTGGGCGTACGTGGTCGTGGCTTGACCGTGGGCTCGCGGCGCCTCCGCTCTTCCTCTTCTCCCGCTCGATGCTCTTCCGAGAGAGAGGGGAGCCGGGGGCCTCTTGCTGGACGCCTCCTTCACCGCTCCTTCGGGCAGCACCATCTAGCCTCGTCATCTTAAAGTCTCCCGCACTCGTCCCGATCCGACTCCCCGAATTCGACTCTGTAGACGGGGGACTCTGCGGAGGCTCGTACACCGATCTCTGCAGAGGCGGGAACGTCGAAGTCGCTGTGGGTTCGGGTACCTGTCTTTGCTGCTGTTGCTGTTGTAAGAGCTGTTGTTGCTGCAACACCTGCTGCCTCTCTACCTCCCTCTGCCTCTCCATCTCCTGGTCCGCCGTCGACGGGGGCAAGAATGCAAACAAATCCTCATCCTCGCTCTCCTCTTCCTCCTCTTCATCCATATAATACTCGTCCCCCTCTTCCTGAATCCCAAACTGCTGGTGCTGGTGCTGTTGCGGGTGGTGCGGGTGATGCCCGGGTCCACCTCCAGCGGCAGACCCCAACCCCCTTCTCGACGCACCCCGCCGCCTGGAAGAAGGTGGTGGCCCATTAGCATACAAAATCGGACTCGGACTCGCAGCGTCGCTCGCAGAATAAGGAGGGGAGGAGGAGGTGCTCGTGGAATCCGCATTAAACCCATACGCTTCCTGGTAGGCCTGCTGCCTAAACGGATTGGGGTTCGCAGTGGTCGGTCGTCCTAGGAGCCCGGCACTCGTCGTCGGACGCCCAGACGAGGTTTGCGGGGGCGGTCCAGAAGAATAAGGGTAGGCGAAGGGTCTCGACGTCGAGGCCTCGGCCCCGCCGCTCTCAAAGGCATTGAAGCTGAACGGTGATTGGGACGACGATGAAGACGAGGGAGGCTGTGGCTCAGACGGCGGTGGGGGGAGGTTGTTGGCAAAAGGTGACGACGACGTTGACGACGACGAGGTGGGGCGGTTGTTGGTGGTATAGCTGTAGTTGTTGGTGTAGTTGTTTGTGTGATCCATGCTTGCTCGCTTTGCGACGTGTCGCCGCCACCACCACTGCTGCCGAGTGGAGTGGTGTCAGAAATGGGTGGTATTAGGGTATCGTCGGGTGGTGGGAGTGGGGTAGGGTAGGGATGATAGGGAGGGGCTTTGAACGGACGATAACAGGCACGAACTCGATCACAGTCAGGAACCCCTGCTAAATGGAGCCAATATCCCCGATCAAAACGAACCGGCGCGTGGTCACTGTGGATCAATCCGATGGCCGGCGTTGCTGCGAATGCAACTACGACGAGAGTTGGGAGGAGACCGTGCAGGAGATAGCGTTAGGAGGATGTAATAGATGATAGAGTTACTTAGTAATCACTTACTACACCATGACGGGTTGACCGCACATGTCTGTCGGACGGTCCGTCTAGGTCCATTCTGGAATGGCAAGACATGTCAGTCACCGGCGATTCGAAAAATCCTGAGAGAGGAAAAACTCTAGAAAAGGCTATCCACTCTTTTTCCCGTTACAGTCCCCGACTAATACAGACGGAGAAAAGCCAAGCCAAGGGCCGTGGTGAATGTTCAAGGATGTTCAACACAAGACTGATCAATCTTCACTCAAAAGCGGTGTATGCTTGGACTCTTGGCGTGTTGTACCGTCTCAGAGTGTCGGACATCCTACAAATAGCTGGTAGTCACGTCGCCGTTTCTCTCTCACAACAAAGACTTTAAATTCTGGCACAAGGAAGAGGTCCGGAGGCTCTCAGGCAGCTTAATTCTCATTGGCGTCTTCCATCAGATAGCATTCACCGCCAGTCAGCTTCCAGAGTGGCCGTAAGTACCAGATGAGAAAATGAGAGCCAAGCTCAAGTCACTGGGAACGTTATCGTGTTCCTAAATTGCTGTAAGATGAAGAATTTCGAGAGGACGCGAGACGTTCTCGTTATATCCAACAACCCCCGACCAACATAGTCGGAGAAAGGTTAGCCCAGGACCGTGTTCATTCTCAACACTTTTTCCACAAGAATGATCTTCGTAACGGGAACGGATTGTACCGTCCAAGGAGTCGGTCCTACAAGTAGACATTGGTAGTTCCATCAGTCATTTCTCCGCCTCAGGCCAAAGTTTCAAGACTTTGGCCTGAGGCGGAAAGAAAACATTGGCAACCGCATACCAGACAGAACCTGACCGTGCCTGTGGATCTGAGGGCTGGCACTTGAGGCACTCGAGTACTAGCCCGAGCGTCAGGCCACACCTTTCAATGGACGGCGTTCACCGTCAGTCACCTGCCAGAGAGACTGACGAACAGTAACAGTAACGGAGATTATTGTCTAAAGACCCTTCCCCCGGTAGCAGGACTAGCTACAAGTTACGGCACTTGCCATTGGACTACGAAACACACCAAGAGCGAGAAAGGCGAAAGACAAATTCAAACCACTGCGCACATTAACCTTAACGGGTCCGCAATTCCATCCCAGGGGCAGCCCCACACCAGAGCGAGAAAGGCGAAAGACAGACTCAAGCCACTGGTCACGTTAACCTCAACGGACCCTGTCAGAACTCCATCTCATCTCGCGCTCCCATCCGCTAAGAAAGGATAAACGTACACGAGACTTCCAGCCCCCGAAAGCCCATACAGTCATTGTTCCTGGCACTGTGACAAACTGATCTACTATGTCATCATTCGAGTGATCGAACTCTTGACCTCAGTCCCCTCGTTTTGCTCAGTCTAGACACACCCAACCCGTGTTTTCTCCGTTGACATACCCCAAAATAGATCGACCAAAGGAAGGTTGGTTGTACATAAGGTGGACAGAACGTTCTGGTACGCATCTCATCTCGGGTTCTATCACCTTCAGTGTTTCTGGAGGCTATGTACGTCTACTTCTACGCATGTGTACCTTTTGCGCGAATTGATTAGATTTCTTGTAGAGCATGTGGCACACCCGTCCAGTCTATTACTCCACCTTGACTTCAAGGAACATCATATAACAACGTAACTCGGGGTTTCCAGATATCTAGTTGCCTGATTGTATACCGCACGCACTTTGGGCATTCCGGACACGCGGCGGACGCGTGGAACGCATGTGGCCGCCCTGATCGAAGTAGTAAGCGCTTATTCGCCGGACTCACACATGTACAATACGTCTGTAGCAGGGTGTCCTAACCTAATCAGTCCTCGTGCACAGAAATGCGTTTGTTTGATCATGCCTCTTGATCGATCGATCACCTTGTGCAATGTGCTAGCGTACCTGCTAAGGCTTAACTAAGACGGCCATTGTCCGCAAGGCGCGTTAATGATGAATAGGCGCTCGCTCTAGCTAACGCTCAGTTAATCCAATCCGTCCATCTAGCACTTTTGTTTGAGTCGGGAGGTGGCGGGCTCTGGTATCTTTCAGGAATCACGCCTCTGAGCGCACAGAACCACACAGTGTATCGTATTTATAGTGCGCCGTATGGTTATCGGCCAAATCAAACCAAAACTATCCTTCCATCTTTTCGAGCACTCGCTCGGATCTGTCAGTCGAAACTTGGGGCTAGTCAGGTAGGCCACTGCAAGGTGTGTTGTTCGAAAATAGCCCTCCTCCATTGTGTTCGAACTCGTCAGTCCAAACGTGCAAGTAAGCAGGCGAATTACTTACCTCTGGCAAAGTGAAGTCGGTGACAAGTAGACGTTTCAGCGTTGAGCCCGAGCGAAGTAAGGCCAGTCGTAGTAAAAAAAAAAAGGTCTGAACAGAGGCGAAACCGGACTCGCTGAGTAGTAGCAAATAGGGCTCTCAGGTAGCCTCATGTTCAGCTTCTTCCATCATCTTCTGAGAGACGAGTAACAGTGACAGAGATGATTGTCTCAGAAGCACTCGCTCCCGGGTGGCAAGAGTGGCTATGGGTTACGATATTTCCCGTTAGCATTCGAAAACTCACCGGAGTGAAAGGCAGTGGTAAAGACGGTCAAATCAATCACTAGGTACGTTAACTTGAACGGAATGATATACCATCTCGTGTTCTCACCCACATATGAGAAGGAATCAACGTGATCTCTGCCCCCCAATAAGCCCAAATAGCGCACCCACCCGTGGCTTGAATGCGGTCTATGTGATCAGCTCAGCACACAGTTGAGTAAACCTTTGACACACTTGAGTCTCCTCCCCCGCTGGATAACTTTCATGAACATAATTCAGATCCAAGCCAAAGCCCAGGCCGCGTGATGCCGCAGTCAATATCTCCGTCAACCTACCCCAAGTGTCAAGCATGCAAGCAGGACAAAATGTGGTACCCATCTCGGGTTCTGTTATCCTGAAGGCTATGTACCTTCATGTGCCTTTTGCGTTGAATTGAATCTTGTGTGATCAGAGCATGTGGAACATCTGTCGATCGTATCACCCGACCCTGGTTCTCATAAACAAAAACAGAACTAAGCATCCCGGAGTCTACTCATCTGCAACGCCTCATCTTGAGCTGTTTAATGCGAAGGCGCTGGTCCGTCAGGACTTACACAACGCGACTCTACCAGTGAATCTCAGTCCACCTTTTTCTACATGTTTCTCCAAGTACATTGGGCTTGTCCGGCGCTGTCTGTAATGCCGCAATCAATAGATATAGACTTGATATGATATCATCTCATGCTTCGCTGTCCTATGGTTGAAGGCTATGTCCTGGTTACTAGTAGCACCTTTGACACATGTGCAATTGAGTCCTGCGTGTTTAGAGCATGTGGATCTTATTCGTCTGCGTCTATCACTCGACCTTGACAATTAAACTTTCTCTCAAACTCGCAACGAGGACTCGAGATACCTCAGAGTCCACCCGCTAATACACAACTTGCCTCAGGGATTATGGTCTTCGATCACTGGCGCTTGTTCACCTATAAGAACGCGCGCGCGCCGCGGCGTCTCTACCAGAGAACTTGAAGAGGACCAGAATCTTAGGCTAGCCGGTAGTATACATTCACCCACCTCTGATGATAGCTCATGGTCAATTGACACGATGGATTACTGGCCGAGCTAGGTCTACGCCTAACCGGGCATACGGGCATCAACTCCGTTGGTCTGCCCGGATTGACAATGATTGGGCGCTCACGCTCGTTCCGATCTGCCGGTCGGTCAAAATCTGATCTCGGCTCAACACCATTCACGAGCCAAGAAGTGCTACTGCCGACGTTTGAAGTCTATCTCACCTCCGCAAGCTCACACCGGCACGTTGCACCGTGTCACGAATTGACTTCACGCTACTAGCTACCTACCGGCCAAACCATATGCATTTCTCAATCCCGTTGAAGCGCTCGCTCGGATCTGCCGGTCGAAAAATTTGGGTCAAGTGTATTCATTGAGAGGTGTTTCTGTAACCCCAAATGTATCATGTTGGCTCGTTTATTCAAGCGTGCGAGTCGGAGGCGAGTACCCCGTCGCAAAACATTACGG